>PVKS010003768.1:0-100290 GCA_004027875.1 Aplodontia rufa | reverse complement strand
ACAATTTGAAGTTATTAGCTTAGCCATCTAACATCTTGCTTCCCGATGTATTTTTAGCTTCCACAGATGAGAGAAACCATTCGGCCCTGGAGTATCTGAGATTGGGATACTTCACTTAGCATAATTCTTTCCATCTCCATCCATTTGATTTCAAAAGCCATAACATCGTCTTCTCTAATGGCCGAGTAGTATTCCATTGTATATACGTACCAAAGTTTTTCTATCCACTCATTGAGTAAGGGGCATCTGGGTTGGTTCCATAGTCTAGCTATAGTAAATTGAGCTGCTATAAACATTGATGAAGCCACATCACTATAATATGCTGATTTTAACTCTTTTGGGAAAATACCCAGGAGTGGGAAAGCTGGGTCATAAGGTTCCATCCCTAATATTTTGAAGATTTTCCACACTGCTTTCCATAGTGGCTGAACCAGTTTGCAGTTCCACCAGCAGTGTGACAGTGTTCCTCTTTTCCCACAGCCCCTCCAGCATCTGTTGTTGTTTGAATTTTTCATTTTTGCCACTCTAACAGGAGTGAGGTGGTATCTCATTGAAGTTTTGGTTTGCATTTTCCTTATAGCTAATGGTGTAGAGCATTTTCTCATATATTTATGGGCTTTCTGGACTTCCTCTGGTGAGAAGTTTCTTTTTAGATCAGTAGCCCATTTATTGATTGGGTTATTTGTGATTTTGGTGTTTAGTTTTAGTTCTTTGTATATTCTGGATATTAGCCCTCTGTCCGAGGTGTAGCAGGCAAAGATTTTCTCCCATTCTGTAGGTTCTCTCTTGATGCTCTTGACTAGATCTTTAGCTGTGCAAAAACTTTTTAGTTTAATTGCATCCCATTCATTTATTCTTGACTTTACTGCTTGAGCCATGGAAGTTTTGTTAAGGAAGGCACTGCTAACTCCTATGTCCTGTAGTGTTGACCCTACTTCTTTTTCTAGTAAGTTTAAAGTTGTTGGCTTAATAGCCTGATCTTTGACCCATTTTGATTTAATTTTTGTGCAGGGCGAAAGATAAGGATCCAGCTTCAGTTGTCTACACATGGCTGTCCAATTTGTCCAACACCATTTGTTGAACAGGCTTTCTTCCACACTATGCTTTTGCCCCCTTTATCAAATATCAAATAGTTAAAGATATGAAGGTTTGTCTCCGGATCTTCTATTCTGTTCCACTGGTCTTTGGTTCTGTTTTGATACCAATACCATGCTGTTTTTGCTACTACAGCTCTGTAATGTAATTTCAAGTCAGGGATTGAGATACCCCCTACTTCTTCCTTTCTATAGAGTAAAGTTTTGGCTAGTCTGGGTCTCCTGTTATCCCATATGAACTTGAGAATTGCTTTTTCTGTATCTGTGAAGAATGCCATAGGTATCTTGATGGGGATTGCATTAAATCTGTATAGGACTTTGGATAACAATCTGCATTTATTGAGCACTTACTGAGCAGGTATTAAACCAGGCTCCACACCCCATTTGCAGAAATGAAGACCACCTTTACAGACAAACACACTGAGTGTGGTTAGATGGTAGCACTACCTCTGGGATGAAAGACAATGCAAATGATCTTAAGGATGAACCACACAACAGAGTCATCTGTTTCCCATGAGTGTGGTCTGCTCAAAATGTGCTCCTGGCTTGCTTGGGAGATGTAAAGTGTTCTGAGGTGAGTGAAGGGCAAGCTGCAACTTCAGTGTATACTGCTGAACTGTGGGGTGGCCTAAGGAATGACCGCTCTTTGTTGTTCCTTCAGCTGGGGCTCCCTTTGCCATCAATGGAGCCAGTGTGTCTGCATCAATCTTGGCACTTCAGGAGAAAGGGCATATCCAAAACCAAACATACTTCTCTTTCCTTGAGAAAATTATTTTGCTAGTTGTTTCAGTGCACTTAAAATATTTCAGTATCATAATCACTAAGGGCGCCAGTGGACACAGACAGGGCCAAGGATGTGAACCCACAAGCCACTCAGGAAAGATTGAAAAGAAATGGAAAATAAAATTTTTATAACTTTGAAAGTATTTCACCATTATTTCCATTGGTTAGTCCAAATCATACTGTTTTTTATAACTTATCAAATGCACTTAAGGATAGTTAACATTTGTGGAATGCTTTCCATGTGTCAGGCACTGTGCTAAGTGTGGTACTTCACCTGCATCATCTTATTTAATTTTGAAAAAAAGGAAATATAGCAAGGGGAAAAAACCATCACAGCTATCTCTAACCTCACTCATTTGGGGTCAGCCACAGGAGGTTGCTGTTGGCTGCCACCAGTGGCAGGTAGCTAACTGGTCCCAGAGCTAAAACTGTGGGCTGACCTCAGATGGCGACAGGGCTCTTCTGCAGTTTATGGTTCAGTATGTTAGGCAGGATCAGAATCAGTTCATGTGAGACAGATGACAAAGCTGCTCTGCTGTTCAAAGCAAAGACTGGTTTTTGAACAACTTCTAGGAAACATTCTTTGCTGACACTTGCCTCACCTTCTGCAGCTCCCCTTATCTTTCCTAACCAAGCAGCAATGAAATACTTTATTTTCCACACTCCCCAAAAGCTTGAATTTATCACTGCAAATCATCCAGTAACCTTGAACAAATTAACTATTTTGCCTTGGTTTGCTTATGGGAGAAATGAGGATCATTTCTTAGGGTTGTTTTAACGCTTAAATGAAATAATAGGAGTCAAGAATTTAGCATAATTCCTGGTATATACTGAGCAGGCAATAAATGGAAACTTACTCTGGGATTTTGAGATCTTACTTGAATCTCATTGACACAGAGAAACACAAATACTTTCTCCATTCATGCAATTCACATGCTTGTTTTCTTTCTTTGCAACCCTTAGAGCACCGACCAGTACTCTCCATCTCAATTTCAAAGGGTTGAGAAAAAGCTGGTTCTAATTTGTATGATGTTTGGAGTGACACTACTTTTTGATTGCAAGAATAGTTGTGTAGCAAGACAGGTTAACTAAGTGATGTTGAGAAATCCCCACCACATAGTTAGGCACAGTGGCCTTTACTTATAGTGCCAGCTACATGGGAAGCTGAGGCAGGAAGATTACTTGAGCCCAAGAACCTGGGCAACAAAGCAAGACCCCACCTGAAAAAAAGGAAAAAAAGAAAGATTCTTGTGCCAGATGAACTTTAAAAGCAAAGTAGGGGTTGAGGGTGTGCCCTGTGGTAGCCGGCATGATAGCATGTGTGAGGCTCTGGGTTCAATCATCTGTACCAAAAGCAAACACTGGACATAGCTCTGTCAAAAGAAGCCTTGGATTTAACAAGTGCTTTTAAAAGGGTGGGACCCCTTTCCTTCAAGGTTCTTTTCTATCACCTTAATTCTGAAACATAAGAGGCACAATTCAGCATCAAAATCAGTTCTATTTTCTAGCCTCTGTATATTTGCCCTGACATATGGTCTGGATTCTTGCCCCTTAGAAAATATGTTTGCAGAACCACATTTACTGGTGTAAAGACTCAAAGGAGAGGATCTGGAGAGGTGGCTCAGCGGTAGAGCGCTTGCGGGCCTGTGTGAGGACCTAGGTTTGATCCCCAGCACCACATAGATAATTAAGTGGAAGATAAACAAAAACCAGATAAAAAATAACATAAAAAAAAAGATGCAAGGGAGATAGGTGAGGATGCAGGCCCATTACCATCTGTCTGGTAGTTGAGTGCCACGAGCTGGATCCCATGGAGCCAGAACATGAGGGGGTTTGGGTTGGATGAGTCGATGCGGGTGGCAGCAGGGTAAGTCCTCAGCAGCTGAGAGGCAGTGTGCTGGATCAGTTTCTGAGAATACCTGCGACACAGACGTTTGGCAGCATTTTCATTCAGCGATGAGATATGATAGCATTTGGGAGTTCTAATGATAGCGCTGAGGGATGTGGTTGGATTCAGTGGGGAAGAAGATTCCTCCCAGGTCTGTCGAATTCCATCAAAGGAACCTAAACTCCCCAAAAGATTAGTCTCAGATTAGTGTTGAAACCTTAAACATTTTAGAAAAATAAACCTGAAGGAGAGCCCCCCAAACAGTCATAACACATAAATATGTCAGACTACATCTGAATTTTACTTGTGAGTTAGTTTGCTACATTGAAACAACATGGTGACTACTGAGGTTTAAAAAGAGGGTAATGGGCTGGGGACAGAGCTCAGAGGTAAGGCCCTGGGTTTGATCCCTAGCACCAAAAAACAAAATAAAATGAGGGTAGCAACACCGATTTATTTATTTATTTATTTTGGTGCTGGGGATTGAACTCAGAACCACTTTACCACTAAGCTACCTTCCTGATCCTTTTTGTTTTTAAGAAAATTTGAGACAGGGTCTCCCTAAGTTGCCTAGGGCCTTGCTAAGTTGCTGAGGCTGGCTTTGAACTTGTGACCTCCTGTCTCAGCCTCCCTAGTCTCTTGGATTACAGGTATGTGCCATCATGCATGGCTGCTACATGGATTTAAATTAAAATCCTGGGAAGTCCTTTGCCTCAGTACCTCATCTCACATGCTCTATGGATATATTACACAAATACACAATGACATGTGTACAAAGATATAAAACCCACAGAAAACAAAAACAGGAAGCAACTTGAATGTATCAGTGATGAAGTCATTAAATGATAGTATATGCACACAATGAAATCACATGCAGGCATTAAAGAGAATAGGATAGATGTATATACAGAAGGTTATATAAAATTTACAGCAAGTATAAAAGGTATGCATGTATGTTCAGTTATATCCCACTTGGATTATCTAAAAAAAGATCTTATTTTTCTTGAAACAAAGCACAATAAACTTAACAGTGGTTACCTTTGGGAAGTAGCACTAGGACACTGTGAGTGGAAAGAAATTTTAATAATTGCTTGAACTTTTAACTATGAAAATTTATTACTTTCACAATAAAAAATAATTAGAAATAAAATGGACATATCTTCTGGGTAAACAGTGCGGTTCCAAGAATCACTAGAATGATCCAAGGTGTTTCCAATTTTTACTTTTCAGGCAAAGGACGTTAGAATATCTCTAGTGAAATATTATTTTTAGTGAGTTGAAAGCATAAATTAGCAATTTAAAAATATTTATGCCATACTTAGACAGTGTGAACATTCATGAAAAAAAGAATTTCAAAATTCAAGGGAAGTGCTTAGACAGCAAAATACATGAATTTTCTAGCATGCAGGATCAAGCAGAGATATTGTAAGAAGGCAACTTTACTTTTTCCAGATGTTTTGTTAAATGATGCTGTCTCCCCTGGGCTCATTCTGCCCGGATTGTTGCCAAAAATGGACTTCCTGCTTTTCCTTTCTTTTCCTCTGCTAGAGCCAGATGCATTTAGAGTTGACAGGCCTGTTCCCATAAAATGAAAATAAATAAGCCAAAAACTACAGGCAACATTTTCCATCCCTGGTAATGTTTATTTTGAAGTCCTACTACTCCCCATAGCCCAGCACGGAACCCTGCTAGCATTTTTAGTACTATTAATAATAGTAGGCAATCACAGCAAAGTTTATATCTCTATAGGCAAAAGCAACAAGAACTGTATGCTTGGGCTGGAGAGGTGGCTCAGCGGTTACGGCGCTTGCCTAGCATGCTCAAGGACCTGAGTTCAAACCCCAGCACCACGTACACAACTTAGTGTTGTAGCAACAAAGGCCACATGAAAAACTACATAAAGTTGTTTCTCTCTCTCCCTCTCTCTCTCACTGTCCCTCTATCTTTAAAAAAAAAAAAAAGAACTGTATGCTTACTATAGAGTAATCATAGACTCGTCAGGCGCACGCTCTCTCTCTCTCTCTCTCTCTCATATACACACACCCCCAGTTGATTGTGCACGTGAAAGATTTTTAAAAGTTGCATGAAAAGAAAGTGCTGCAGCCAATATTTAATTACCAGAGGCTGATTACTCAATTTTGAGAGATAAAAGAGTGATTACAAGCCTGAACTTCAGCATCCTATTGTTCAGGTTCTTTTCTTTCTGGTCTGAGTCTTGACTTAACACACCCTACCTTCTCTGTTCTTCAGTTCCCTCATCTACAAAATGGGTGTGATTATAGGAACTTACTCCTAGGGGTTAGTTTGAAGATTCAATAGGAAATACATTGTGATGTTAATGAAGCTTCAGGCTTCTCTTCTCCCTCCTGGTCCAACCACTCCCTGGATCCTTCCTGCCTGGCACAGAGCCTGGTGCACAGCAGGAACTGGGTGCATATTTGCTGAGTGAGGAAATCACAGCGCACCACACAGACCTGGCTCCAGCGTAGAGTGATTTAAAGGCTCTAATGAAGCCAGAGTTGCCTCCAAATCATTTCCAGTGTCCATAACTGTACTATTTGGAGAGCAATTCCTTCAGCTGAAGCAGCATCAGGAGATCTTTTTTTGAAATGGACACATATCTTCCAAGAACATCATTGGAGACAGGATAAAGTAAAGTTTAAAAGCACTGATTTTGGGGTGAGGAAACCGAGGCGCAGAGGCAGGATTTGACTTTGCCAAAGGTACAGAGAACAGAAAGCCGCAGGTCCAGATCTCTGAGCGATGATCTTGTTCAACAATCTGTTCACCATCTAATATCTGTCTTGGCTATACTCCTAACTGCAGAATATCAGAGACCCTGGAGGTGCCCAAACATGTACCTATAAATACAGTGAGCTCCCCCCAAAGGAGACAGTATGCTGGGCTGAAGCATTGCAGGTACTTCCTGGGACTCAGCCTTGAAGTTTGGACAGTGGCAAAGGGAGAAGGAAGAACAGGCCAGGTTGAGTGCACTGACTAGCAGATGCCTGGTAGCGGGAAAGACCAAAGTGCATGAGGCTGCCTGATGAAAGTGGGGGATGCAGAGGAGCTTACTGGTAAATACCCAGAAACTAACTAGGTTGGGCAATATGATTAAAAAAAATATATATATATATCCTATTTTTTAATTAGAAGAAGAAAAACACAGGAAGATATAAGTAGTAAACGGTAAATGTAACTGAAACAAATCCTCTTAAGATATGAACAGGAAAAAAAAATCAGCTATTTCCTTGACCCTAAGAAGATAAGACAGGATGGTGAAAAGAACACAGCACTGGGAATCGAGACAGCCAAGTTCCGCCTCTTGACTGACATGACCATGTTCGCGATTCTGGGAGTCTCCCTGTGCTTCTGTGGGTGTCAGACCACGTGATCTTGGGGTCCCTCACTACTCTGCAGGTATTTTTGCATGTGGCTCCTGGGATGGGAGTTGGTGGGGCGAAATGAGAGACGCATTACAATTGATATAGTAACTTATCAATTAAACTTATCAAATTTAAATTCCATAGGATAACAAAAGGAACATTTTGTAATATTTCCCTCATGTACATCGAAACAAGTTATAATAATAATAAATGTTTAGAAGGTATTGTAACAATTATTCCAGCAGTACAATTTAGTTATTTTGAGAAAGGAAATAAAATTGGGGTGAGAAAAATGCTAGAAACTTCCATTACTAAATAAATTAAAATACTCCCATTAAATAATATGTACTTTATAAATATTTTTAAACAGTATACTTGGAATTTTAAAAATAAGCCAACCACATGCTTAGCCCAAGCGTCACAAGTTAGACCAAACAATCTCTTGACTCTTCTATGATTCTCGATTGGTACAGAAAGTTTATTTTTCACACTGGCTACAGATGTCTATCAGAATTTGTGCTCCTTAATTGCTCAGTGCTGGAGAAAAGACAAAGCCAGTGGAATGGATTGGGTGTACCCATTGTCACCTGCATTTATGAAGAAGAGATGCAGTGAGTGTGACTTTTGAACGGTGTGGCCCTCACACTTGATTGTAGAATGGAGGAGATACCAGTCATGAGGACTAACAGGTTAAGGATTTTCCTCCATCATAAAAATAATTTCACAAGGTGCATGTACATTCATAATATACTTATGCCATACAAAGTCTTGCTCTGTGAAAGGAAAATGTTGGCTTCCTGTATTTCTTTGAAATATTTGCTTGAAACTCTTTCTCTGATATTCTCTTCAACACAATTTGCTAGCAGATGAGCAGTAGCACCTGCCAGAAGTTGAAAAACACAGACTGGGAGAAAACTTAAAATTAAGGAAATTCTGTCTATGGCTTTTTCCCCTCCAGTGTGTGAGAAGGCCACTATGACCAGGTTTTTGTTGTTGTGGTTGTTGTTTTTAAAGAGAGACAGAGGGAGAGAGAATCAACTTTACTTATTTTTTTATCTGGCATTTGTTTCTCCAACGCTTAGTTGTGTATGTGGTATTATTTATTTATTTATTTATTTATTGCTGCTGTTGTTCTGTTTTTTAAAGAGAGAAAGGGACAGTGAGAGAGAGAGGAGAGAGAGAGAAAGGACCAAGTTTATTTAGTTTCTCATGTAGCCTTTGTCACTCTGACACTGTTGTGTATGTGGTGCTGGGTTTGAACCCATGTTCTCATGCATGCCAGGCAAGTGCTGTAACCACTGAGCCACCACTTCAGCCCCTCTTTACATTTTATTGTGCTTCTGGGCACAATGATTTTGGAGACAGACAGGTTTCAGAATCATAGATTTACCATTTACTAACTCAAATGAATAATTTTTTGAAGAAGTGGTGCATCAATGTAGATTCATTGTACTCCTAGAACTGGTCAGTTGGGAAAACTTCCTCCCCTACTACACCCCATCCTTGGTCCTTGCACTTCAGGTGAAGCCTCACTATGCAGCTCAGGGATGGAGCATGTCACTTAGGCTCCAGGCTGTCAGAGAATAGCATCTTCCTCTTCACAGTGACTGGTTAAGATTTGGCCAAAGAGCCCAATAAGAAACAATGAAACCTCTGATGGAAGCCCTTGCACTGAAGTCAAATCTGGAAGCATACAGTGCTAGCCTGCTATGGCTATGTTTTCAACCACAAGGGAAAAATGGCCAACAAAACGGAGGTAAAGTAACAAATGGCCGGGTGTGGGGGTGTGGGGGAGAGTGTGTGTGTCCTGGACCAGACTGTATCTGAAACTTGTATATCTTTGTTGTACATTTTTCAACTTATAAGTCAATAAATTTCCCTCTTTGCTCAAGTCAATTTCAAGTCATTTTTCAAACAAAAATCTTAACTGATATCCTCTGAAACTTTGGGCAAATTATCTCTTGCAGATTTTGTTCCATTTAAAAATGGGGATAATGGGGCTGGAGTGGTAGTTCACAGTAGAGTGCTTGCCTGGCATGTGCAAGTACCTGGGTTTGAACCCCAGCAACACATACACAACTGTGTCAGAAAAACAAAAACTAGATGAAAAAATGAATAAAAATTGATTCTCGGGGCTAGAGCAGTGGCTCAATGGTTACAGTGCTTGCCCAGCATGTGTGAGTAAGCAGGTTCAAACCCCAGCACCTATGCACATCTAAGAGTCAAAGCAACGAAAGCCACATGGAAAACTAAATAAAAATTGATTCTTTCTCTCTCTCTCTCTCTCACTGTCCCTCTCACTTAAAAAAAAAAAGAACTATTCTTTCATTTAAAAAAATTGTTTCTCACTTTTTCTCTCCAAAAATAAAAAGTAAATAAATAAAAATAAAAATGGGGATAATACTACCAACCTCATAGAATTATTATGACTAGACAAAGAGATGATTGTAAAAGCCTAGGGACAAATTCTGGTACTTAAATGGTTAACAAATTTTAATCATTGGATCTTATAGAAATTAGTATCAGTTATTAAGGAAAAGACATTATGTGGTCTTTTATGGCATTTGTCCTCATGTGCATCAAAGCAATAATAATAATAATAATAATAATAATAATAATAATAATAAATATTTAGAAGGTATTATAACTGTTATTTTGGCCACAGAGTTTATTTTGGAGTGTTTGTAATGTTCAATTAGATACATGGGCTATTTTTACCCTTTGGTATCTGACTGTTATAAATGGCGTAGCCAACATTTACCTGGAAATTTTACTGCTTGGCAATAGATGACAAGGTCAGAAAGCTCTGGTGCAATCTGTCTGCTTTCTTTTTTATTCTGAGGAAGATAAAATTCTTCTCCCAGTTCCATGTCATAAACCTATTAAGAGAAAATGATACCGTTTTCCAGGGAAGAAAATGGGGTCATCCGTGTGCTCCCCCTGGCTCAGTACTCATCTGCACTGGAGTCCTAACACCTTACCTGGAGTAAAAGTTTTCTGAGGGCAAGGATGCGTTTCGTTCATCCTTCAAGTCCCTTGGGGCATAATACACAGGGAACAGATCGTCACTTGATGAAGTAATAGAGAACTGTCTGTATATTGATGCTGGCTCAACAATTTTACATGTTTTATTATTCTATCATCCAACAATGTCACTCAATACAACTCTGAGTACAGATTTGCTCAGTCTACATGCTGGGAGGTGCCTGAGGGTAGGGTCTAGGCATCTTATCTTTCTATTCTTGGTTTCAATTCTCTTTAACACTTCACAAACTGACCCCCTTTATATCTTTGGGGTCCTCCCAAATGCATTTAAGACTCATGCAATTTCCTGAACAACCAGGCTGTCCTCTTGGCTTCAATGCCCTGATTTTGTCTGCTTGGCCAAATCTTCCTTCTCAAACCTCACCTTCCCTGAGGGCCTGGCCTTGATTCTCTGATAACATAGTGAAACTGCTGCTCTTTTAAGCATCCACAGGTTTGTCTCCATCACTAAAGCACCTCCGGTGCCCTTCAGTGCCTGCCACATGCACACCTTCAGTAGGTAGTGGTGGGATGAATCAACAACACAGGTGTCCCAGTTATCACCACATGGACTTTGGCATCTAAGGTCAGTGAGGACAAAGGTGAAGGGAAGGGATAGGGAGGAAGTGGGATCCCATCGGAAAGTGACAATGGTACCACTGCCCAAGCGTTATTTAACAGAAACCATCCACCCACCTTTCCTTTGTTGCAAGCAGAGTTATCTGCCTTCTTTATCCTCTTGGGGATTTCTTCATTATATTCAAACTGAAGCTTGTCTGTACAGGACTTATTTTCAGGCCTGTCTTCAAGAATGTTGTCTGAAAATGTGTTAGCAGGCTTTAGTAACAAGAACCAAATGTGACACCTAAGGGCAACATGTACATCATTGCAAGGGCAGCCAGATATTTGTAATTATCTGCAAGACCGAGGCTCAGTCTACATGATACCAAAATAATGGTTTGAACCATAACTTTAGAAATTCGGTGGATGTATTTAATTTCAATTTAACTTATTCATTTACCAGTTGTTTTGGTAACATATAGACATATAATCTAAGCAAGAACACTCATTTTTAAATGGATGATTAGAACTTTGCAAAGATTATGAGAAATATTTGGCATCAAGAAGCTGATGACACAAGTCTAGGAAGGATTTAGTGGCTGAAGCACTTCTAGATGGCACATATATGATTTAACCACCCTCACCTTGAACTGAAGCTACGTGCTTCTTTTACCTTGAGAAATATCAAAACCACTGTGTGGTGGTGGCGGTGAGGGGACACACACTGTTATGTGCAATGCAAAGTTTTCACAATTATAATTAATTGGGAAGCAAAGTCTCCACGACTTTTAATTATTAAGTGATAAGCTTAAGAACAGGAATTAAAATCCATATAAATATATCTAAGGATAACAGATAATCTTATACTTTGCTCTTTTTTGGCAATTCTTTTCAAAGTGTGAAAGTGTGAGTAGGATATCATGAGTATACTCTTTTTTATGATTTTAACATGCAAAACAAAAAAGCTAATTTCTTACTCATTGGACTACAAATGCTTAGACCAAAATATCCTTATAGCAAATTGGGGCCATGCAGGCGGCCAAGAAGTAAAGAAGATCAATCATTTCATTACATTTGGATTCACACAAGTTTCACAACTTCATGCTAATCAGGCCCAAGATCTCAGAAACAAAATGACCCATGCAGTTAAAATGCCCATCTTGGATGGTGTTTACCTTCCTGACTGTTAGGAGCAGGGGAAGCAGTAAGGACATCTGCTACAGAAAAACAGAAACAGACAGGGTACACAAGTAAGGAGAACGGAGACAAAAAGCCAGATAAATTAAACTAACGCATGAAGCTAAGCATACAAAACAACAGCTTAGATTACGAGATAAATGAAACAAGAAATGTCCAGTAGATTTAATATTTTGACTATACAGATAAGCAAGGGCTAGCAATAAATATATACAAACATAGTTAGTGTTAATCGTGCTACAAGTGACCATATTCATATTACATATTCTCCGTTCTAAATTGTTATAATGCTCCCCGTTTAGTTCAAATGGATAGAACTCAGTTAATTTGTTAAAATCTTGCAGTCTTGTTATAAAATATGCATATATTAAGTTGTAAATCCAAACTTGTGCCCCAGTGGATGTTCAAAACTAGTTGAAGTAAACAATAAGGTTGGGAGTGGAAATTAAATGAACTATTCATTAAGAATTTATTATCCAAAAGACAGAGTAGTAATTAGTAGCAACCTCAAATATGTGACCTTCATTTGTAACTTCTTTAGGTTTTCTCAAAATAGTCCTTCACTTCACATCATCTCGCTTTTATCAGCAAGAGTGGCTTTAGATTTATTCTTTTACGGGTATGAAAACTGAGGACTAGGCCTGTCACAGAGATCTCTGGGGACCCTGACTTTAGAGATAGGTTCTTAACCTGGGGTGCCTCTGGGGCTCTCAGGAGGCCGGTGAAACTCCTGCAAATGTGTGTTGAATTTTGAGAGCACATTCATTTCTCAGAGGTGACTGGTCACAGCTTCTGTTTCTCAAAGGGACTCACGACAAGAAGCTTAGAAAATTCCGAGGTCCCCCTAAGAGACTGGAAATGAGCACCCTCTACAGCAGGCAGGATTCTATTTCCTTTTCGTCCCAGCTGGAAAAAGTGGACATGTTAGAGGAAAGCAGGCGTGAGCACAGCACCAGGACCACGGTGGAAACTGAATACTAGCTAAGGCATTTAAAAGTCACATGGTGGGGCTGGAGCCATGACTCAGCAGTTGGAGCGCTTGCCTGTCACGTGCAGGGACTCGGATTCAACCCCAGCACCACATATACAACTAAGTGTCAGAGAAACAAAGGCCAGATCAAAAAACTAAATAAAGTTGATTGTCTCTTTCCTCTGCCCCCCCCCCGCCACCCCCCCTCCTGCCATCTCACTCTCTCCCTCTCTCTTAAAAATAAATAAATAAGTAACAGTCACATAGGGAAGCCTTCATAGGATAAGTGACAACAGGGCACAGCACCACTACAAGGCCTGTTTGGGAATCAGCTAGTCAGTGTGATTTAACAAAGTGGGAAAATAATACCACGCTGAGAGTGGATTTAAGTGTTCATAGATCACAGTTAGTGCTAGAACTTGGGGGGCATGGGAGAAAAATCACCAAACACTTCATAGAAACTTTTCATTACACAGCAGAGGGAGCTAAGCCAAGATAGGGAAAGGACATTACCTAACGTCTCACAGACCACCACGGAAATAGCAGAGCCTGGTGGGGCCTCCTTTTCCACTGATTTAAAAAAAAAATGCATGAAATTATCTTAGAAAGTCAGTGGGGTAGGATTAAATTTTACCCTCCTATCTGAAAACAAATAGAGCCTTCTCCCACCTGGCTGGTTTCATTATTTGCAAATCAAAAATGTCCCCAATAATAATGATTTTTAAAAGCCTTCTTCTTAACCAGGTGTGAGGCAGAAGGATCACAATTTCAAAGTCAGCCTCAGCAATGTAGGGAGGCCCTAAGTAACTTAGCAAGATCCTATCTTAAAAAAAAAAAAAAAAAAAAAAAGACTTTCCTTTAAAAGTATAGAAAGAGCACAGGATTAATTTCTGGACTAACTTCTCACAGGGTTAAATGACATCTGCATTGGGTGATTTTTTTAAGTGTGGTTTTCATTTCGTATCTGTATCAATTTTTTTCTTCTCGGAGGCATTACCACAACTGTAGTAGAAATCCATGGGGAAGGATAAATCTATTTAAAAATGTCCACATTCCCCTGACTTTTCAGGAATAGGCTGTAAATTAATTTTCTTTACTCCTTTCAATTTTCTCCCTTTTTAGATCTGGTTAGTTATGTCCCTCTTAATATCTCATGGATTTTTGGGTCAAGTAAATTGGCCTTCAGTTGATGGTATGAAACAATCAACTATTATGAAGAACAAATATTAAATGGACACAATCTGGTATTGTATTTGGGGGCAGAAAAAGATAGGACTGTCAGTGACGAAGGCTCATTGAACTGAACATGATTTGAGACAACCTGAATGTGAGTAGCAGATAGCAGGAGGAAGGTGGCTAAGTTATCATGCCAGTGGCAAGTGGTTGCTAGTCTGGGGCTATCTACATACCTAGCAAAACAATTAGCCTACATAGAAATAACATATACTACATATATGATTTTATATAAATAGGAACCTTGACATTTCCTCATTATTGTATTGTTTTCTTTCAGAAGCTGCCAAAGTGAAATAGTTCACTATCATCAAAGATGCTGGTGAAAACATTTGCCATCTCCAGCAAACAGCACTAATTTAGAGCAAATGAAACACACTTGAAACTGAATTCTTACACGAGTAGAGAGCCCTTCACTAGAAACTGGAGGGTAACATGGTTCATTGACTTTTTTGTTTTGTCTCATTAGCCACCGCTAATGATTTTTTTCTCTTTGGTGGGGCCAGAAGGAAATGCCTTGTTGCCTTAGTAATCTGAGAGCAAGGATGGAAAGGGAATGAGGTATCTTTTCTATCCTAGAATGTCAGAGTGAAAAATGAGACAGACAGGGAACAGAGTAGCGATGCTGCCCCCTATCGGCAGTGGAGGAGAAAGAAAGTTTGAAAACTCCTGCCCACACGAGAAACTTAATGTGGAAGCAGGTTCCTCTGCAATTATTCTGTCTCTTTCTCTAGGAATGTGCTCCTTGCACAGTCCTTTTCTCTGGGTTTTGGCCATGATGGGTGATGACGACTCCATTTCCTTCCTTGCTCCTCGCTAGGTGCCTGGATTCATAAACTTTCAGACAATATAACAATCTGTATTCTTGATCTATGGAGCTCCAGACTTATTGGTGGGGGCAAAGAAAGGAAAATCATTCAAGCTTTTCTTTACACACAACAATGGGCTCTTGTTTTTCTTACCATCAGAAAGGGATTCATAGTCGTAATCATATTCATCCTCTTCATCTTCCTCTTCCTCATTATTGGCAGGTGGTGGATTGGCATTCCCACCATTATAAGCCTGAGCTTGCATGGATGCTAACTGATGGGCCTGTAAGATAGCAATAACTGAAGAACACATTCCAACCAACTGAATTTCACTTTTAATTTTCAAAACTGTCCCCTAATACTTACCACAGTAATTAAAAGTGGATTACCCTATTTTGATTCATTGGAGAGAGGAACAGAACATCTAGATTCATTTGAAATGCAATGTCAACATTTAGACAAAAGTCAGCATTCCTGCAGGAAGAGTCCTGATGCTTTTAGAAACAGTCACAGGAAGCTGTGTATAGTGCCCAGCTCCCAAGGCTCCTGGGGGAAAAACCTCCACGAGAAACCTTTGATGCCTTGAAAAACCAGCATTGATCCTGAGTGACTGAAGATGTGAAACAGCCCTACAATTTTGGAATAGAAGTCTCTGCTAAGAAACTGAAAAAAATTTTTTTCCTTCTTAAAATAATATATAAAGTTCTTTGACCTTGAGAACAATGTTAGAGTCTTTATAGGCAAAGATCAAAAGAAGAGTTACCAGTTTGAAGAAAGTTTTTTCTTTTTAAATAGATTTTATCTGAACTGTAATTCAGATTTTAAAAAAATTTTTTTAAAAGACAGGACAGAGAGAGAAAGAGAGAGAGAGAGAGAGAGAGAGAGAGAGAGGGAGAGGGAGAGTGAGAGAATAAATTTTTATTGAGTATTTCACATGGCTTTCATTGCTCTGACACTTAGTTGTATACATGGGTGCTGGGGTTTGAACCCGTGTACTTGCACATGCTGGGCAAGCGCTGTAACCACTGAGCCACCACTCCAGCCCCTATAATTCAGATTAACAGGATTAGAAACTTTGGGAAACATGATGTGTGCAGGAGGGAGATCATTTATTGAATTAAAGGATATAGATGTGTGTGTATGTATATATTAGACTTATACATGCCTATATGTTAATGTCTTCATATAACTATAGAATTCTGTATCTTTTTATATATATACAAAGTATAATTATATATAATGATATTAATAAAAAGATAAGATATTAAATGTTAATACAGCAGGGGTTCTTGATCCATTTTTAAGTTACAAACCCTTCTGGCAGACTGGTGAGGGAGAATCCCTTCTCAGAATAATGTTTTAGATGCACAAAATAAAATGATTACAAAGGAATTAGATAGTGTTGAATAGAGTTGTCAAAGGTCTGAAAAACACATTTTGTGCTGTGAGGATATATGTGTTCTTTTTTTTCTTTTTAATTAAAAAAATTGTTTTGTATTGTTTTGCTTTGCAGTGCTGGAGATGGAACCCAGGGCCTCACTCCAGCCAGGCAAATGCTCTACCACTGAGTTCCACATGCTGTCCCCAACCCACTGCCTTTTTTATGAGAGGGAGTCTTGCTACAATGCCCAGTCTGGTCTTAAACTTGTGGGCTCAAGTTAAACTCCTGCCTCAGCTTCCAGAGTAGCAGAGACTATAGTTAGATGCTTCTGCACCTAGTTGTTTCTTCATTAACACAGTAAAAAAACAGAGTGGTAGGTGAAGTAATATTTTTGAAAATATGATGAGCATAAATAATTCTTGGAGATATTAGCAATGACTGAAGTTTCAGGAAAAAAAATCTGTCATCTCTACTGGGGACAAAGACGTGGGTGTTGCCAACACTGCTGTGGTTTGTTCCCTATGTTTATAATCCTAGGAAATGCTAAATTTCAGCTAGAGGTTAGTAAAATTAAAGATGCAATTTATTTCTATTTGCATTCATGAGCCCCTTGAGTTCTAGATGTGGGTATTACAAGGTTAAGCATTTGGCCCTGGAATCATGTATGTATTCAAATAATTCTCTGTCCCCTAGATTTTATGAAATATGGTGATATTATCTTTATCATGAAAACATATCCAGAAGGAAGATACCATTTAGCCTGTTTATATCCAGATAAAATGTCTTACAATTTAGTCCATTCCAGATAATTGGACATTGTGTAGTCCAGGATTTCTCAAAGTGGGTTTTATAGAGGTCTGTGGGTGTTAATAGCTGATATGGAAAAACTGACAATTCAGTAACCACAAAACATTGGGAAAGTCTGGAAACATAGCATAACCAAACTGAAACACATTCCTATTCCTGAGCTTCCCATAGCTTTTATTTAATATACTAAGGGGCATTATGATTCAAAGATTTCCAGAGCTGCGATTCTCATGCTCATTTAACCTGGGAATTAATCTCCCACCCTTCTCCCTCCCTCCTTTTCTTCCTTCCTTCCTTCCTCTCCTCTTTCCTTTCATCCGTTCTTTTTGTCAGAGTGTCTCCTAGGATCAGTGCTTTTCAGAACTTAGGGAATTCTATTCTAGGCACGAGTGAACTACAAAAGCAAGTGTGTGTATCACTGATAAGTGGAAAGGCCTGACTTGGTGCACTTGGCTAAGGAATGACATTGCGCAGGGCTGGAAGACCCTTTTGCATGGAAGTGTCAGAACCCTGTGGAGGAAGGATGCTGTTCAGACAGCAGGGTCAGAAAGTAGTGTGCCAAGGCCCTTGAGATGCTTGAATACTTCCAGGAGGCAGGAAGAATGGTGGTGGCTGAAGAAGCAGTCCAGAGCTGACACTCTTCTCCTTTGCAATGTCCTAGATATTCTGAGGCAGCAAAAGAGGGTCTGGACCCTTGTTTAAAAGCAGCTCAGATGGGTGTTGGAGTGGTGGTTTAGTAGTTTGAGCGTTTGCCTGGCATGTGTGAGGATCTGGGTCAAACCCCAGCACCATGTACAGAACTAAGTGCTGCAGAAACAAAGGCTGGATGAAAAACAAAATCAATTCTTTCTTTCTCTCTCCCTCTCTTATTAATAATAAATAAATGAATAAAGCAGTTCAGAGGGTTCAAGTTGTGGCTCAGATGAGGAGACTACCCCTGAGGGCCAGGCAGGAGACATATCTCATTCTCCTGTGTTCTACAGGCACCAGGCACAGAGCCCATGATTGAGTGTGAGCTGTTTGAATCCAGGTAATTAGAGCATAGGACACATGATAATACTCCGAGAGAATTCTGTAGGTGTGGTCAGGAGGCCTCAGGAAGAGCCTCAGCAAAAACCCAAGGCAGGAGCTGGGCTCCTGAAATCCTGCACTGAATCAGTCCATCCTCACTGCAGGTGAGTTCTTTGCATGGAAACGACCCAGGTCTCCTAATTGAGGGGTTAGATGGGAACTGTCAGGTTTGCCCAGCCTCACATGAGGTCAGAGCACCATGACCCATGACCTTCCAGAGAATGGGAAGAAAGGCCTGGAGGATGTGAGTGTGGAATCCTGGCCAGTACTCTCTGGAAAATCACTGTGGTGGCTGTCAGTCTTAGACAATTGGGAATGGGATAACATCGTATCATTTTTCCAAAGTGAGGCAGAAGAGGTGAGTTGTGAAAATCATTCAAGGTGACACTTGACAATGTTCCCAAATGGATTGCTAATTAGTTGGTTTGTGAGAAATTAGAAAATAAAGGGGGATTGGAAAGAGAGAACTTCCAAGAACAGTTCTGCACAGTAACTGTTACCTTTTGAACAAGGTAACTTGCTCTGAAGAAAACCGCAGGTTAGTAGTGTCTCTCAAACTTCCAGGATAGTAAGAAATATTTTTCGATAAATAGGTTGCCAGGGTTTTCTTCCCCAAATTCGGATTTTGTGGGTGAGATTTGGGACCTACGGATTTGTTTTCAAAAATGCCCCAGTGATTCCTATCACTGCATCCTGACTTCCATGTTGCCTTTGAAAAGTCTCGCCTGAAGACTCAAGTCTGAGTCCTAGCTCTGCCATTACTACTAGGTGGCTTTGAGAAAGTCACACAAATGGCCAGGTTTCAGTCTCCATTCTATAAATAAAGAAGCTAAATCACATTCTAGAACAACTTGGCTGCAAGAGAGGAGAGCACCAGACAGGAGCAATAATCACCCTGATTCCAGGTGGCTCTTGGAATGAAAACAGTTTAGAAAACTGCCAATAAATGCACCAGATGACAGAAACAAAGCTTAAAAGAACCTTGTAGGATGCAGGAATAGCAAACTTTAAAGAGGTAAATATGAGGTTGTCCTATACAAAAGGTTAATATGTATTGTAACCTGGAAATACCAAGGTACCAGGCACAAGAATAGTCTGTGTGAAAAAAAGACAAACTTTTCCACAAACTCAACATGAGTCCAGTGTGTACTAAACAATTTGAAAATCAAGAATAGTATGAGGTTGCATTAACTGGCTTAAAATTCAAAGTAAGGGAGGTGATGGTTTCACTGTTCTCATGCTGTCAGACCACAGCTTTATTTTTTTATTTTAAAGAGTGTAAGAGAAAGAGAGTAAATCTTATTTATTTTTTAATCTGGTTTTTGAACACTTAGTTGTGTATGTGGTGCTGGGGTTCAAACCCGGTTCCTCATGCCTGCCAGGCAAGCACTGTACCGCTGAGCCACCTCTACAGCCCCAAACACTGACTTAGTTTTGGAAATCCTGGGTTAAGACTGATAAATTCAAGAATATCCACAAACTTAAGAATACCCCCAATATTCTTATTCAAAGAGTTTAGCGACCATATCCTGTGAAAAACGGCTAATTCAGGATTTTCAGCTTGGTGAAGAGAAGAGCTGGAAGAAACACACCCGATAGCTTTCTAATTATGAAATTATTCTGTGCAGGTACCAAGGGAAGAGGTAGAGCCAATGAGGAGAAACAGAAAAGACTTGGGCTCAGCATAAAGTCAACGTGACTTATCATTGGTGGGATGGAAGCCTGGAGTAGCTGCGGACAACTGTGTGAAGAACAGAAAGGCTCAAACACATCTGGAAGACACGGCCCAGGTCAGCTCCACCACTCAGCAGTGGCCCATGGGCAGCAGTTGCTGGAGAACAGCCCGAGGAACAGGGCTCAGGAGGGGGCAGGGCCCACCGCCTCGTAGTGCTTGGAGGAAGGGAAGCTGAGTACACATGTTAATATTTTGCCTAAATGACTTCATAATAAGGCCCTTTGGCACAGGTCTTGAGGCCTCTGGAACCCAACCAAATAAATGCCAAGTTTCCTATAGTAGCATTGAGAATGCTGGTCTGGATAAAAGTACCCCTACAGGAGGTTTCCAAATGGGAGCCTTTGGGCCAACTTCACCTCTAGACCAGACTCTGCTATAATATCTTGTTTTGTCTTTATTTTTTAAGAGACAGGGGCTCGCTATGTCACCAGGCTGGACCTAACTCCCAGGCTCAGGTGATCCTCCTGCCTCAGTTTCCCAAGGAACTGGGACTATTGGCAAGCGCCATCATGCCTGGGGGTGCAACATTTAAATTAATTAATTAATTAATTATTGCAGTGCTGGGAATTGAACCCAAGGTCTCACATGGGCTAAGCAAGTGCTCTACTACTAAACTACACCCTTAACTCAAAAAGTCTTGACAAACAATCTAATTAGAGTGGTTCATTTTGGGGGACCTGCATGCACACTGTCCTCCCTGCATCTAGTGGTCACATATCTAGCTGATTCTTCCTCATCATCTAGATGTTTCCTGTTTGGGCACCAGAAGGTGACTGATTGTGTAATTCTTGGCTTAGGGTTGTATATGGTCTTCAGTTGGGGAATATGTACCTCCAGAGACCCCAATACTTCTAGGGACATGAAGGTTCAGATATTTTTAAAGGAGTCAGCTTCTGGACCTTCATCATCCCTGTATATGTACCGTTTTAAAACTAGGCCTGCCTAACTGGGTTTGGTGGTGCATGCTTGTAATCCAGCAATCTTGGAGGCTGAGGTAGGAGGATCTCATGTTCAAGGCCAGTCTCAGCAACTGAATGAGGCTGAGGGTGTGATTCAGTAGTACGGGTGGTGGGGAGGAGACACAAAAAACCTGCCAGAGAACAGATAGTTGACTATTCTTCCTTCCACCTCTTTTTCACCAGTGACCTTTTCCTGTTTTACATAAGAGAGGTTGAACTCTCACCCACCAATCATCTCAATATAATGCCTGAGATGAGAGGAAAGGATCATCTGAAAAGGCAGTGCTCCTGAGAAAGTCCTGAGTAGCGAGAGGGGCTGGAGAGTACCTTACTTCATTGGGGCAATTAACACATTTAGGGCTCCACATCCCTCTCTCATGCCCTCCCTTCCCGTTCTCCTTCTTGCTTTCCTTCCATCTTAGGATGAAAGTTCAAAGTCAAGATGGTCATAAGGAACGATAATAAAATGCTTGCTTGAATTTATAAATAAATTCAGATATTTTTCTGACAGAAAATAAATCTGGCTGATAAAACCCACTGATTCAACAACAAGGACTATTTTGTATATCATATTTGAATAAGTATATATGTAAAAATATATATGTATATAATCAATAGTGTTAGAAAATAAATCCTTGGTAGCTGTTTAAACTTGTGATAAAATTTATAATGTCATAAAAATGCATGAGAGGAAAGAAAAGTGTATGAGGGAAATACACAGTTTGTAAAAATTGATACTTGAACAAAAATAGTTTGAGGGCCACAGGCCCTCAGGATCCATCCTGAGGCACTCCAATTAGTGAAAGCCTCATCAACAGTGATCTGTTAGGCTGGACTATTTTGAGGTCTTTCTGGACTCATCTTTTGTGCCCAGAAGTGTAGGTTGAAAGATGATATATCCTCTGGCCTTACATTTGCCTTTCCCCACTGTGGGGAAATCTAAAACATTCCAGGCTTCTCGAGGTCAAGTGGTGATAAAACATAAATCTCCAGCTCAACCTGGCCTTTGGGCTACCTGGACTCTCTGTGGGTGAGTCAGACAATCTGGGAACTCCTTGGGGTTTATTAAACAACAGGTAAGAGGATGCTCCAGGGACCCAGCAGAGAAGCAGTAATTTCCAGAATGGCAAGACCCTGGACTTGGAACCTGAAGAGTGGGATAAGAAAATGTTCAAGGACTGGTCGGCAACTTTGACAGGGGTCCTGTGATTCACCTTGGGAGAGACTTTGTGAGAATTTAGTGGCTGAGGGATCCTCTAAGGCCAACTACCATAACATTCCCATTTTACAGATGAAGAAATAGAAGAGCAAAAAGATTCTGGCTCATGGTCACACAGCTGATTTGTGACACAGTCACTGGCTAGAATCCAGTATCTCAGCTCCTCACTTAATATTTTTTTAAAACAATTTCTTTTTTTTTTTTTTAGCTGTAGATAGGCACAATACCTTTATTTTATTTATTTTTACGAGGTGCTGAGGATCAAACTCAGTGCCTCACACGAGCTAGGCAAGTGCTTTACTATTGAGCTACAAGCCCAGTCCCACTTAGTGTTTTTTTTTTTCCAGCAACATCATCTTGCATATTATTCAGCTTTAAACTCAGAACCTGCTTGTGAGGTCTACAAATTAAGGCTGAGAAGGTTGGATGATTATTCCAAATTAACTATTTAACTAAATCCCATTGGACACTTTCCTCAACTTGACTTGATCTTTTTTATTAATGAACTAGGAGAAGATTCTGAATTCATTGTACTGAATTCTCTGTTCTCTAGAAACCACCCAAATGGGGCAGGAATAGGGCTGGGAGGCATAGAAAATCAAAGGCTCTAGGCTATGCCCTATTTTGAGCTCCGAATGTCAGCTATCCTGTCCTTGCATGGAACTTATATATGAAGCAACTCTTGGTTTTCATAAGTAATGTTTTAGGGCCAACAGTGCTCTCCCAAATGGAACAAGTAGTTTTGGCAGTTGTTACTTGGGACAAGTAGGCACAGCCTGGCCTATGAATTCAGCATCCCAGACCTGAACTTTTGCACAGATCTCTGTGGGTGAGACAGGAGTGCAAGCATGTTGGAGTCAATGTGCCACCATGATTCCCTGGGATCTCAGGGCTGTTAGCTTCTACTATAGACCCCAAGGTCAAGTTCTCTTCCCAAAGGGGATCTCTCTAAAGGGGGACTATAACAATCCTGTACTGACAGCCCTAAAGTCTGGTTCTGGAGACACACATCATTCACACTTAGAAAAACTTAAAGAACAGAGATACATTCGATGTGGGAACAATTCCATAAGGTAAGGTGAGTGGGATGACAGAATTTATTGATTTATGAAATGGAAAGGCAAAAAATAAACACACCATTTAAGGGAACTCAATGTTCAAAAACTAGTTAACTAGCAGGACATCTGAAAGGTCCAAATGTCATCGATTTCTTTGTTCTGAGCATACAGTATATTCATATCTTGCTTAACAAGAAAGTACCTTTTGCTTTAAGATGTCCACGGGTGTCTGATGGGCCTTTAGTTTCTTGTTTTTAAGAAGTATTTTCCTCCTAAGTTGGTCAGGTGAAGGAAGCATTGGATCATCCGAGAAATCAGTCTCAAATAAGAATTTAGCCACCAGCTTTTCTCCAAACACCGTCTAAAAAGAATAAAGGAAACATAGAATGCCTTTTATCTACACTTTCTAAATATAGCTATATTTCCTAAATAAATAATTCAGCCAGATCAAATTGTTTTAAAAATCCCAGGAAGAGGAACTAGGAAAGGAGCTGTTTATTTCTCCTGCACAGTTTCTTACTGGAAGGAAGGGAGGTGTTTAGGACAGGTGTGTGATCTAGGTTACTCACTCTGCAGCTGGGGCCAGCTCAAAGATTTAGGAAAATGTTCTGGGGCCTGATGTATTCAAGAAGAGATTCAGTTAGAGGCTGTGGTAGAACGGGGTCTGTTCCCAGTAAGGACAAGAAGTCAGAGGTATAGGAACGTTGGAGGGGACAGGAAGTGGAGACAAAGACAAAAGGCAATAGGAAAAGTTTGCCCCCACATAAGATAAAGAATTATAGACAGGGGCTGGAGTGATAGCTCAGCAGTTATGGCACTTGCCTGGCATATGCAAGGACACAGGTTCAAAGCCCAGCACCATGTACATAATGAAGTGTTGGAGCAACAAAAGCCATATGAAAAACTAAATAAATTTGATTCTCTCTTTCTCTCTCACTGTCCACCTCTTTTAAAACAAAAAAACAAAAAACAAAAAAGATGAAAAACCACAGACACCATGCTCACCAAATTTTTTGAGCATTGGTCTCCACAACAGAATGCCTCTCTCCCAGAGGTGGGTGGATGGATGGCAGATACAGGATGGTCAACTGGTGTGAGGCCAGAAAATATGGCGATTTGTATTTGAAGCAATCTTTTTTTTTCTTTTTAATTTAAAAGCAACAAAAATCAAAGCTTAGGCCAAAGCAATCTGAAAGGCTAATGTTTTATTAGCATTAGCATCAGGGGACCTTTCTCTTGGTTGATGCTCCTCCCTCCCACAGAGAGCCATGTTTACATAAACGCTTTCATCATGGAAGAAGTGGGGAAATCTAATGGAATATCTCTCTTAAATCTGTCTGCATTACACTGCCCCTGTATAAGGAAGGCTGTCTGTTAATACACAGCAACATTTCTGTCTAGTCTAAGCTCTGTGCTAACTTGGATCCCTCTTACTGTAGCATGGGTCAAAAGAAGATTTGACTTAAAATATCTTCACCTTTTCCACATACAACTGACATGTGACATCCTGGCATCCCTGACTTGTGGTACTAGAGGTGGTGTAGAATTGGTCTATTCTTAACTCCTAAGGCTTTCTGGCAAGGGTCAGAAGACCAGAGAACAATACTTATACTACTCTAGCTGAAAAGAGGGGCCATTAAAGAGGAGTTCCAAGCTCCGGGGGCAGTCCCATTTCTCAGGTCAATGGACCTCTAATAGTACATGTTTCATGGCCTAAGTCCAGCTGTGGTGTGGCCCACAGTGGTCCCAAATAAAACCCAATGACAAGCAAGACAAGAGCCAAGATACCATCCTGCCTCTTAGTTGGGAGCTCACCTTGAAAATTTCTGCCATTTTTCGTTGTTGAGGCAATGAACAGTGGTTCTCAATGGATATGATGATTGGCAGGTCAGAGTTGATGAAGGCACTGCGATCAATGGCCTCAACCACATCCTATGAGAGCCAAAAATAGC
Source organism: Aplodontia rufa (assembly GCA_004027875.1). Taxonomy (NCBI): domain Eukaryota; kingdom Metazoa; phylum Chordata; class Mammalia; order Rodentia; family Aplodontiidae; genus Aplodontia; species Aplodontia rufa. Next base: position 75,163 of record PVKS010003768.1, on the reverse strand, counting down.
TCCTTATGGTCAGATATTTTTCCAGGATTGTCATAAAGCAAGGTACTGTGTTATACCTACAGAAAGCATCTCAATTGTTACATTCAAAGATTCTGGTCAAAGGTGATTTTTATTTTTTTAAATGGAGTGTTATCCCTCAGTTATCTGCAGGGGGGGTTAGTCCAGGATCTGAAATCCATGTGATAGCCAAGCCTCTTATATGAAATGATGTATTATTTGCATAAAATCTACACATATCCTCTCATACACTTTAAATAATTTCTAGATAACATAATACCTAATATAATGCAAATACTTTGTAAATAGCTGTTATACTGTATTGTTTAGAGAATGATGACAAGAAAAAGATGTCTGTACAGATTCAGTACAAACACAATTTTCTAGCCCAAATATATCTGATCCACTGTTGTTGAATCTGTGGATGTAGTATCCCTGGATTTGGAGGGCCAAATATTTTTTTGAACTAACCAAGAGACTAGGCTATTTTATACAATGACATTAAACTGTTCATATTGAGCCTTGTTCCCATACTATAATAACAGCTATCACTATGTCAACTTGAACAAATCAATGCATAGATACAGAGAATATTGTACATAAAAGACACTGTTTTAGTTATAGCATCAAATATAATGAGATACTTTGAAGAAGTTAATTTATTTGGGGTAACAATACACATATTGTATCTATTCATGTGTGTCTGCAAACATAGTTATCAACTTATCTTCCCATCCATATATATTACAAGAGTTTTATGAGCAATGAATAGGAAAATGAGTTAAGAAGAAAATGCATTTTAGTCACTATCTATCTCTACATATAAGATGAAAATAGTAATATTCTTCCCAGTCCAACCACAGTTCAGAAAAAAATGATGCTACTCTGCCTAAGATCCTTGGAATGCGTATTAATTGCACAACTGAACTAATATGCTACCTAAAAATTGAGATAATAATCCAATGAAAACAGTCTTTTTGGGTGACCAATCTTCCTAGGTAGAAATGATCCTCATTAGTTTATAATGTTAATTATTTAATCATCTCCTAATATATGATATTGGCCTTTGTCAATAAGATACCAGGGCAAATTGATCTTTAATTCTCCAAGCAAAAGAACAGATTCTCCCTTTATATATTGTCATATCATGCAAAAAAAATTGCAACAGGATCCTTACATCCTAACTATATAATGGCTACTAAATTTTGGTTAAATAAGAATCTAATAAGAGTTCTAGATCAAATCCCAGAAAAATGAACATGTGAGCATCACACCCCCCACACACTGCAAACATTTTTGAGAAATATTCATTCAGATGCAGCATAAGAATCCTTAACCTAGAGTTAAGGATTAGTCACTTTGGTTAAGTGACTAATTTAGATGAAAAATGAAGACAATATCTCTTCATGATTTTACTGGAAGGAAATGATGAGGTATTACCTTGAAGGGAATCTTGGTTGTCAGTGTATGTCCATGATAAATAATGGGCATCCCATCATCTCCATCCCAGCAGTCCAGCTCTATGCTCCTGCAGCCTTGCAAAAGGACCTGTGTGAATAATGAACGAATCCACCCGAGATGAGCACCTGGAAAAAAGCTTCAAACTGAACCTCGCACATAGTAGTCAGTATTTGCATTCAGAAACAAAACGGAAGGGTATAAAATCTAAAATAAGCATTGTATTTTGACCAAAGGCCATAATTAATCTGGATTGGGGGAGGGAGAGAACAGATTAAGAGAAAGAGTATTTATCAGAGCTGAATATTGTTGGAAGGTAAAATTTGATAGCAAAAATATAACCTTTTTTTCTTCTTTTTTTAGTACCTTTGGCTCCTTGATATAGCGCATCTTGAAATTAGAAAGCCAGGCAAGGGCTTTGTCTTGTTAGGCTTCAATGGAGGTAAAGGTGCTGATGCCACAGCCTGGAGGAATTAAAGCCACCAATTCCTTACTGAGCTGACTAAACATCTATATGAAGCCAATCAGGATAAATTATCCTCCGTTATAACCCACAATGAGGAAACATCTTTGCAATGAAAATCTAGCATGTAAGAAGGGTAGAAACAAGGATTATCAGGGATTTGACTAGCTATCTAATTATAGCCAGCATTTAGAGAAGAAATAAATTCTCTTCTCCCATATGCGTGCAAGATACTAGTAACCAATCACAGCACCCATAGGTATGAATATGTTACAAGAAATCCCATCATTATGTACAACTTTAATGCACCAATAAAAATATGGAAAAAAAATCACCACACATTTCCCCCTAAGTTCACAAGTCTTCAGCAAAGTACTCCAGGAAGAACCACCAATTAATCAGATGAGCTGTCCTGGATCTAAAACCAGAAGCAGGGCTCCCAAAATATATCTTAGGTTTTAGCTCTGTAACATCTGTTTGGAGCAACCTTTTCCTCCGTGACTCTATCTGTATGACCTTATTAAATTATCACATGAGGGGAAAGTAACCCAAGTCAAAAGGCAGATATATCTATGAACGGACTGACCTACTGATTTGAGAATCCACGTAACTATTTCCATGTGACAGAAATCTGTTACTGGGGTTTAGTGGCTACTAGAGTTTCTGCAACAAAATTTAGATAGTGGAATGCCACTTATTTTAATATTTTTGTGTGAGATAATTGCTAGGTTCTTCCTATTAAACAGCATAGTCTGTGGCCTTGAATTCTGAGATCATTGGTTCCTATCTATAGGTACAGTGCCTTGGGTTGAAGATTATAATATGGCAGCTACTACCTCAGGTTGCTTCATCTTTGGGGTGAGGCTGCAGGTTGGGAAGAATGTTCAGTAACTGACAACAGATAGATGGGTTTTCAGCATGAAAACACTAAATGTCAGGCTGGAGTGGTGGCTGACTGGCTCAGTGGTTAAAGCACATGACAAGGACCTGGGTTAGAACCCCAGCACCATGTACACAACTAAATGTTGGAGAAACGAAGGCCAGATGAAAAAATAAATAAAATTGATTCCCCCCTCTCAAAAAACAAACAAACAAACAAAAAAACCAAATACTAAATGTCTTTACCACAGTCTATATGACCTCATGGCTGGAATAGGAAAACAAGGCTTGAAATGTTCAGGTAAGAAGAATAGATTTATTCTCACTTTCCATTTGCCTGGTAGAGAAATAATAGAAGGTAACTAGGAGGACCATGGGAGAGTGAAGAGTGGCTAGAAATGGTGAAAAGGATCTGACACTAGTTTAATCACATCCATGAGTATATTTTGAGGATTCTTGTGCTTTATTCAAAAGCTGTGATAATCTCAACTTGGGTGTAATGTTAAAGAGCTTAAAAACTGAAGTCAAATAATAAAGGAATTAAGCGAAGGCACTGACCCTTGATTACTTAAAACACATATATATGAGTATATAGATATGCATAGATATCTATGCACTTATATATGTGTATATGTACATGTGTGTATGTATCTATGTGTATATATGCATGAAATATGTGTATATATATTCCATCTGTATTTTCATATATACCTTTATTTATTTATTTCTGAAAGAACAATGGATTTCAAACTTTTGATTTGAGATTCTCTGTGCAAATGGAAGGCCAACATGTAAAGCACACAGAAGGGCAGCACTTCAAGGAAAGGGGCAGGGTACCCAGGATTCCCATTCTTCCTACCCTATGGCTTGCTTGTCCAGTGTCAGCAGCTGAGGCCCATTTGTATGCTCCTATTTTGAAAATGGCTACTCTAAGGACACATCTTCATTTCATAATTGAGGTCCTTTAGAAATCAGAGTTTAAAATGCATATTCCATGCTACATAAGCTTTGGGACAAAAATGTTCCCCTTGCTATGAGGAATATCTGAACTCATCTGGAGAACAAAGGAACTTTTTGCTCCTCGGGTTGTGCAAACAATATAGATATGATTTTCAAACTTGGAGTCATAGGCACACAGCCACACTTACATTCCCTGGCCCTAGCCTAGCTCCCGCCTATTAACTCTTCTCGTGAAAGTTCAAAATACAGGCAGCTTAGAAGAGGAAGTGGCAGACAATAAAACAGACAGGCAATGGACATGCAGATCATTGAGTGTTGGATGTGTAGGTCAAAAGGATGTGCTTTTCCCAGTCCAGAGAGCCCACTTTTTCACAGAACATTCCCATGAATGAGGAGGGACGGTGCCTCCCGTCTGTGTAGTTTCTTTTTTTTCCCCAAGTTGGTTACCATAGGGACAGATTGATTGTCTAACAAATTGCAAACCAAAACAAACAATATTTTGGGATTAGCTCTGTAAGAAACTTGTATTTTCTACAATGCTTTCCCGCTAAAATATATTGATTTATTTAGTATTTAGTGAAATGATTAGATATTTTTGCCATGGGAAAATCTAATTTTAGTAGGAGTAGGTCAGGCTAGGACCTAAAAGCTATGAGTCTCAAACAAATACTTTTCTCTTTGGTGCCTACAAGAAGGGTTAAATATAGATAGAGGGGGAAACAAAACAAAACAAAGTAAAGAAAACAACTGCTGTACGTATAGGCAGTTTTCCCACACTTCGTGGCTCCTCACATTCCACATGTCATAGTTTATAAGCTCTCTGAAGGAATCGGGGTCAGGTTTTCATGGCCTTGGGGTTATATAAATAATAATGTTTAATGGAAACCACATTGCTAGTAGTCTTCTCAGTACCTGGCTGTAGAGTTCTACTGAGGATTCTCCTTTGAGCTGATGGCCCGTGAGGTAGGTATTGTGTGAAGATTCAATGTAATAGTAGGAGAGGGGTAGCTGCAATTCTCTGAAGTCCTCCTGTGACTCATCATTTTTCGAGGCAAAATTATCTTTATCCATCAGAAACCTAGATGAAACACACTTTCATAAGACTGCTTGAGAGCAAATGTATATTCTTAAATGATGGGCAAAGATATTTTATAAAAGTTACCTTGCAAATCCTTCAAATGACATTAGGCCCTGATGACACATATTGACACTAGGCTCGAACTTCTGCAAGGGATACCAAAAAAAAAAAAAAGATATTATTTAGGTAAAGGAAACCAAGAGAGGGAAAAAACCACCACATCATTTTTTTTTCAATCAGGAAACATCTAAACCAAATATTTGAACTCATTTAGTAAAGTAGTGGTGAGAAGTAGTTTTTAGTCCAAAAGAAAATATTTATTATATGAGAGTTTATTATACTAAGCATATTTATTTAAGAGGAAAAATAGGGGAGCAAGAGAAAAGAATAAGGTTGATTTATATGAAAACAACGCATACCAGTTTATCCAGATGAAAATGGGAAAGTGGGGATAATAATAGCAGCTACCACAGGGTAGGTGGGAGGTGACAAGACATAATTCGCACAGAGCATCTAGTATTGTGCATGAACTCAATAACACTGTAAGTGAGGGCTTGACAACATGATAAAATGTTCACTTCTTTGGGGAGGTACTAGGATTGACTCGAGTACTCTACCGCTGAGCCACATACTCCCCTCCAGTCCGTTTTGCTTTTTATTTTGAGACAGGGTCTTACTAAATTGCTGAGCCTCAAACTCAAATCCTCCTGTCTCAGCCTCTGGAATCACTGAGATTTAGGTATGCATCATCATGCCTGGCTACTCTCACATTTTTAGCGATCAAATCCAACTGCTTGATAGTTAATCCACTGACTCCCAGTCCTGTGTCAACTAACTTGGATGCAAGTGGTACAGCCACACACTGAACAGTGACCCCAACCTCTCTCCTGCCACCCTCTAGTAAGAACTATCACCACCTCTTGACGGGGCTACTGTGATATTTTCCTAACTGGTCTCTGCCTCTATCCTTCACCAGCACAGATTATTCTCTAATGGGGTCAGAGTGACCTCTTGAAAACATAACTCATGTTACTCTCCTGCTCAAAATTTTCCAAAGGCTTAGAAGAGTCAGAGGCATTACATACCATGCACATGTAAAATGAGCACAAACCTGGATAATGCTGAGGATTTCATCGTAAGTGCAGTGTTCCCCTTGGCAATTCACCAGGAAGTCATTGAGCTGGAGTATGCCAACCCCAAATATGCCCAGGGATGTGCTCTCGATCCCAGTGCCATTTGTCACAATGCTTGCAGCGGCAATGGCATCTGATATTTGCCTCTGGTTGTCTGAGAGCTGCTGTTTGCTTTTAATGAACAACCCCAAGTCCGAGACATTTCTGGTCAATAAATCTGAAACAGAGCCACCCACAGAACATGGACTCTTGTCTGTATGGAAAGAACATGTTTAGTTTAGCAAGAAACTATCATAACGCCTTCCAAAGTAAATGGCTGTACCATTTTGCATCTCTACCAGCAATGTTCCAATGGTCTAATTGTCCACATTCACACCAACTTTGGTATGGCCAGTCATTTTAATTTTAGCTATTTTGGAAGATAATGTGGCAGTTTCAGACATACCATATGATCCAGCAATTGCACTGTTAGGTATTTAATCAAATGACTTCAAAGCCAATGTCCACACAAAAAGCTGCACACAAATGTTTAGAGTAGCTTTATCCACAACTGCTAAAACTTGGAAGCAACCAAGACATCCTTCAGTAAATTAATAGATAAATAAAGTGTGGTGCATCCGTATGATAGAATATTGTCCAGTTTAGAAAGAAATGAGCAATCAAGCTGAAATAAGACAAGGAAAAAATGCAAATGTACTTTCCTAAGTGAAAGAAGCCAGTCTGAAAAGGCTACACAGTGTATGGTTCCAACAGTATAACATTCTGAAAAGGGCAAGGATGGCGACTTTAAAAAGATCAGTAGCTTCCAAGGATTTGGACGGAGAAGGGAGAGATGAAAACGTGGAAGAGAAGAGATTTTCAGGGTACTGAAGCTATTCTGCATGATACTGTTATGGTGGATAGATATTATTATACATTTGTCAGAACCCAAAGAATATACAACACAAACCGTAATTCCTAAAATGAACTATGGACTTCAGGAATTAATAATGTATCAGTATTAACTCAATTATAACCAATGTACCTCAGTAATATAACATACTACTAACAGGGGAAAGTCTGTGTGTGGGGGTGGGGTTGGTACATGTGAACTCTGCATTCTGCTCATTTTCCTATAAACTTAAAATTAAACAAATTAAAGTCTAATAACTTTTTTAAAAATTCAGCTACTTGACTAATCCATAGGTACCCATATTCTTAGCTTAAGGACAACATATATATATAAATAATTATGAAGTTTTTTTCTTTTGCTTCTTTGTATTTATAGTTCCAGCAAGAACAAAGGAGAAAAATAAAAATAATAGGTTTAACCTGTACAGGTGGCTAAAACACGGCATGGATGGTGATGGTGGTGAGGGAGATTGAATAAGATACTCTGATGTACGCAACAGGAAAACGTGCCCTGAATGTTCATATAGAAGTACTATGCTGATGAGTTCTTCTGGGGGAAACTGCAACAGGTAAAACCCAAGGTGGTTATCCATGTTTTGGCATTTCCCCTGGATAACAAAGTTTATATCCATTGATTGCTAATGTTTTGATAATGTTTCCCCCTCAACTGTACCTCTATATACTTCTAATAAAAAAAAAAAAAGAAGTACTATGCTGAGGTCACCAAGACAGTCCTTGTCAAAGGTCAGGTAACTACTGCTCCAGGACTGAGCATCCACTTGCTGCGGTAGGTGTTTCTCAACTATGGTACACAACACACTTCATGGACATTTGGAAATAATCAGGAAAGGGGTTTTAGTTGTCAAAACGACTGGTGGGCACTGTTGGCTAAATAACCTGGGACATATGGGCTGAACCACACAAAAATAATTTCCTTGCCCAACATTTCCGTAGCACCTGACCCAAATGACCTTTTGAAAGAAGGCTGGGAGTTTGTGTGACCAGATCTCTGACTTTGATTTTTAGAGAGAAAGCTCTCAAAGGGAAATCCTAAAATACTAAACAAACCTAGGTCAGGTTGAAGGTCACTGGTGTTCTCTTCAATTGTCAGGTTGGTGTAGAGTGGGGTGGACTCGGAGCCGGATCGGTTGCAGGGCACACAGTAGACATCAAAGAGATCCTTCAGGTCTTTGCGGCTCCTTACACTGAGTGAGGAACAGAAAATAGGTCCCATGTAGTATTGTTATAAAAATGTGGCCATGAGAGAGAGTAAGAAGGACTTCGAGGCCATACCTGAATGATTTGAACAGCTCAACAAATTCAACAAAACTCATGTTACTGTCTGAAACCATGAAGCTCTGGAACCCCTTCATTCCTCCTTTGATCCGCCCGTGCCAGCTGCTACTGCTCCAGGCACTGCAGAAAGACAAGGCCGTCATGGGCAATCTGAGGCGCTCCTGCCACTCTGCCCCAACACACGTTCTCTGATTAGCCAGAAGTTGGGCTGCAAGTCATGCAAGGCTGATGCTGTTTCTCCACACTCACTTTCTACGTCCGTCCCCTCATCTACCTTGTATCACAGGAAATAAGACGTCACATATTGAGACCCTGTCGTGTTTCCATCTGATTTAATAAGAGCACAATGCTGAGGTTAATACTCCTCTCCTAATCAAAACAGTTCTTTGAAACCACAGATCAAAGGGGAAAAAACTCCTAAGTTCTGTGATTCTAAAGAAAAGTTACTTTAAAAAGAGCCCAGAATTAATCATAATCTATGGGAAATAATACATGTTCTTTTCTATAATCTGAATTATTGGAACACATTTAAGAGGAAAGTTTTAGGTATAGCAGAATCCTTTCTTCTTCATTTCTTAACCAGTTCTTCAATGAAAATAGGGGAGAGCTGTTAATATTAATGGAAAATGTGAATTACAAAAATATTAAGAATGGAAAGAAGTCAAATCTGCCTCCGATTGTATCTGTACCTGCCAAGGCTGCATCCATGTTTTTTTAATGGATTTTTTTTTTCTTCAAGAGGGAGGGACAGTGAGAGGGAGAGAGAAAGAGAGAATGTTTTATTTAGTTTTTCATGTGCCTTAACCACTGAGTCACATCTCCAGCCCCCAGAATCTTTTTCTTATCTTGGATTTTTTTTTGCAGAAATATTTAAAATATATAAGAAAGTATAGAAATTATAATAATGAATAGCTAATATAGTTTGCTCAGGGAAAATTATTTTGTGTTGGCAGCTGAAGATCACCTCCCTCAAGGGCACAGCAGCACCAATTGATTTACAGTACTGTGCAGGCATAGGTTGCTGAAAATTCATGCAGGTGGGAAACAGGAAATAGGATGAAGGTTCAGGAAGGGGAGAGCTGTGATTTCATCACTTGCATTTTCTTTTAAGAGTGAAAGGGACAGTGAGAGAGAGAGAAAGAGAATCAATTTTATTTAGTTTTTCATGTGACTTTCATTGCTGACACTTAGTTGTGTATGTGGTACTGGGGTTCGAACCCACGTACTTGCACATACCAGGCAAGTGCTGTAACCACTGAGCCACCGCTCCAACCCCTCATCATTTGCATTTAAACAAAAAAAATTCCATTTTCCTTACTATCTGCCTGTCTGGTGCCTATCTGTGGAACTCATCTCCTGACTCTAGAAAGCTCTGTGTCCATTCTTTCTCCTGCTAGACTTATGGCTCAGTCTTGCTTTCTTTCTCCTTTAATAGCATTCTGGCTGATTTTCTTCTGCTTTTTCTTTCTAATTTAGAACTTTTGAGTGGGCAAGGATGCTTGTCCTCCTGCTCATGAGCGACTGAAGTGAAGGGAAAAGCCACTTAATCCAGGTTATTTGGCTATTTTGTTTACCCATTATCCTGCATAGACTGAATGTATAATGTAAAGAAAGCCAATTATTTGTTAACTTTCAGTTTTGTTATAAACCTAAACTTGCAGAAAAGTTGCAAGAGTGGTAGGAAGAATTCCCATATATCCTGACTCATTTTTTTGGCAGTTGTTCATATATAAAGCATAAGGTATAAATTCATTTCTCACTATGTGAAAGAATTTTTTCTTGTGTGTGGCATGTATGCGGTGTGGCAGTTTGCGTGAAGTTAACATTTCCAAAGTCAATGTGTGCTCAGATCCACTCCTCTGTGGACAAGGTTAAGAGCACCTGTTTTATCGTGGTTCTATGTGAAACCTCTAAATTTCTCTAACGTTATTTGAAATATTTTAAATTTATGGGTGGAGGGAGATGGAGTAGCACTCTGATTTCCCTTTGGAAGTCTTTCATTTTAACATATTTCTTCTTCTGAGAAGGTAGATTTTTATCATAAAGTGTCTTTATGATAATTTACTGCAAGACCAGCTTGAGAATTATATCTAAATATTGCCAACTGGCTGAGACACTTGCATTCATTTCTCCAGGCATATATAACTTTTCTTATATCTGAGAATAGTGTTAAGTATATTTTACCAATTAGCAAAGTGTTAGGTAGCTTATATTAAACCTTAAGTTATTTTTCATTTAGAGCAGAACTGAGTGCTAGCCAATAGAACTTCTTGCAGATAGAAATGTGCTCTATTTGCAGCGTTCAGTGTAGTAACCATTAGTCACTAGTAACTATGGAGCACTTGAAATGTGGCTACTGGAATGTAGAAGCTGGATTTTAAATTTAATTTAATTTCAATTAACTTAAATTTGAATGCAAATACCTTTGGCTAGTGGCTACTGCACTAGACAGAACAAGTTTAGAGAATCACAGCTTAGATGTTGTTACTGCTACTGAACTTTGGAGGGTTGGTTTCTCAATTAATTAGAAGCAATTAAAGTAATACCAGAGGGTAGGAGGATAAAATCAGGAAAATTAGGACCATTTAAAGATTTGGGATTTTTCAGTTTTTAATTAGACTGTAAAATCAAAATTAGAGGCAGTCTTTCCACAGATCATTGGAAGCATGGGCCCTTGCCCACAACTGGAGTGATGCAAAGGGTCCTTCTGTTTTATCATGTTAAGGCCCCACCTGGATGGACTCTTGTTTGAAGAAGAGAGCACAGGGGAGGAGACTGGCCTGATGGGAGATGATGCGCTGGCAGCCAAGTTGGGGGACCCAGCTGTGGTCAAAGAGTGGGCTCTTCTGGAAGGGAGAGGGTTGGGAGGACTAGCCATGGCATTCGCCTCTGTGAGAATAAAAGGGAAAAAAAGAGAACTGCTCATATTGCATTTTCCTTATAAATCCAATACAAACCAAAGATGCTTTTTGGATGTCTGAGCAAACCAATGTATGCATCAAAATATTTCGATGAATGGACAAATCTGGTGGGTTCTCAAGTGATTACATATTACAATCATTTGGGGAGCTTAAAAATATATAGATGCCCAGGTCCCAGCAAGAGAATACCTAAAATAGTCAGTCTTAGGTGTGGCCAGGACATGGAGATATATTTTTAAAAGCTCTAGTATCCAGCCAGAGCTGAGAATCATTGGTCCAATCCATCAAATTGTACCTTGTACGTCAAATATTACCTACCAATAATGGGAAGTTAATTTTAATAATCTGGGAATTTTCTACCATTTTAATAATCTGGGAATTTTCTACCAGGTGCGTTATGTTTATAGAAGTACCTTTTAGGTTTCATCATCTGGTTTTTAAAAAGGTACATTTAAATTTTGTTAGTGTCTACAATACTTAAATTACAACTTAAATCCAAATGTGTGTTTTTTCCTATGAAATGAAAAACCAAAAAATCTGCTGTACCTGATTCTTCTTGTTCATTTGTGTCTTGAGGATCAGATCCACTCCGGCCTCGACACTCTTTGTACGTTTTGACCTTTCGGGTCACCATCTCATCGTCAGTTGCCTCTCCGCTCTCACCCTGGGAACACAAAGCTCAGGATGGCTCCCAGCCTTTCCTCTCCTGTCACTGCTGCTCTTTGGGTAGGGATCTATTTCATTCTACCCACCTTCCATACTATCTCCCCCTGCTGACAGCAGAAGAGACCTACGTAAAGGTTGAGCAAGTGTTCATTCACATGACATTTTATCCTATTTGTCACTGTAAAGCAGCAAAGGTTGGGGAGGAAGGCAGGAAAGAGGAGGCACGCAAGCCCTGGAATCTGTGTACAGACGCAGTTGTGAAGCAGATAAAGTTCTACTACTTATCAATAGCCTCACATACGCAAAGAATGGGACTTGGTTTAGCCAGCCATGAAACAACTATGATGTTATAGTGGCAATATATATTATGTAATTTAGAGTATACTGTGAAAATATATCTTAGATTGTGTTCCACATACAGCATTATGGTCCTCTATGACCTCCGGAATGTGATTTCTGTTCTCTTTTAGCCCTTCCTTCCCCATCCACCCAGAATGGACCATGCCTCTCTACTGTCTCCTCTGCCAGGGGTGCTTTCCTTTATATTATCTGTTTGGTAAACTCCTACACATCCTTCAAGACCCATCAGTCACCTTCTCTGGGCAGTCTTCTCTGCCTGCCTCTTAACTCCATGTTTTCCTTCTCTTTGTTCCCACAGAGGTGTGTGTGTAAATGATTTGACAGTGACTCAGATCGCACAGTTTGTTTACATCTGAGTCCTTCTGTGGACCTTGTCTTTTCCTGGTGTTGGCTTGGTTCCTGGTACTGGCCTTGATGACATTTGTTTTACCTTATCTTGTCCCCAACTCAAATAATCTAAGGTGGTTTATGGTGATGTAAACCACGCAACAGCCCTGGAAGATTGGGTGTGATGCTTAAGTAGCAAATAATATTCTACCCTCATGAGGATTTTTTTCTTTTTCTTGGTGGTGCTTAGGCCCAGAGTGTTGTTTCTCTGCACATTGGGCTTCTCAGCGTTCTTTGCTGATGTCCCAGGGCTGGGGTTTCTTGTACTCCATCGTCTGCCACCAAACAACTCCACAGCATGAGCTAAAGTTGGGCCTTCATACCGGCCATCCTCCTACAAAAGAAACATATGCTGAACAAATCAGGAAGGGGTAAGCAATGGGAAAGCAAATGTATTAATAGTTCCCAATAAATTCCCAGAGGTGGAAAAGCACAGGTGGCCAGAGAAGAATAATGACCTGGCCACCCACATGGCTCTGTTTTCTGAATCTTAGGTCTTCCTATTGAGGTTTTCACTGTTTCTCTGTTGTCCTGGTCACATCCCGATCAGACCCAGTGATGACCTTTCACCTATCAACTGGGATAAACGGTTCCTGTCCTGACCTCAGAGGTTATATTCCAGAACTGACACTTTAGGAAAATTATCTAAGACATACTTTGCAAATTAGAGATTTGGAGGACTGGTGGTGTTGGGGGATGGGAAACAGGATATGAATCTATTTAAGTAAAATTCACTTCTCTTTACCTATTATTATATCATGTCAAGTAGATCCTCACATCATATGATGCTCAGGAAAGTCTGACTTGAAATACAGGGGATGTGGCCTACGTGAAATTCACTTTGGAGGGTCCTGGCGAGCACCTCAAACAGTCCTCTCAAGTGACTGAAATCTGAAGATAGATGGAGAGCTAATGGGACTTAAGAATATCATGGAGGGGCAGGAGCTGTGGCTCAGTGGATGGAGCACTTGCCTGGCATGCCAGGTTCAAACTCCAGAACCACATACACAACTGAGTGTCTGAGAAACAAAGGCCAGATGAAAAACTAAATAGGGTTGATTCTCTTTCTCTCTCTCTCATTCTCTTCCTTTCTCTCTCTCTTTAAAAAAAGAAATAGCATGGAATTATGAAGCTGAACACACTCAAAGGGGAAGTAATGGCTTATCACAGCTATTGCTTGCAAGTCAACTCTGCAAAACCTGTTTTAAGACTAATGGCAGGGATTTATTTAATTAAACAATGGTCAATGATTTGCTCCGCAAGTCAGCAAAATCAGTTAATAAAAAACTCAAAAAGGCACATACGAATTAAAGACAATAATGATGATATCTCACATGCTGTATAAAAGGACTTCTTTAAAATTAATTTCCATGGGGCTAGAGCAGTGGCTCAGTGGTAGCGCACTTGCCCGGCGGTGTGAGGACATGGATTTGAACTCCAGCACCACACACACAACTGAGTATTGGAAGAACTAAAACCAGGTGAAAAAATAAAAAGAATTGATTTTCCTTTTCTTTCACTCATGCTCACTCTCTTTTAAAAAAATTAATTTCCATGTACTATGTTTACTTCCTGAAAACCATTAAGGGTGGCCCTCCTTTGCAGCACCAAGGAGGTGCTTGTTAATAGTGCTTTGCTTTGTTGTAGATCATACACAAATAATAAAGAGAATTTGTATGTGCACGCTTACTCCATTCGAACACTCAGGAACTGATTTTATTGTTATTTTTTATTTTTCTGGTACTGAGTATTGGACTTAGGGCACTTAACCACTGAGCCACATCCCCAGACCTTTTTAGTTTTTATTTTCAGACAAAGTCTCGCTAAGTTGCTTAGGGCCTTGCTAAGTTGCTGAGTCTGGCTTTGAACTTATGTTCCTTCTGCCTCAGCCTCCCAAGTTGATGGGATTACAGGCATGTGCCACCACACCCAGCTGATTTCATGACTTGAGTTTTGAATCCTACCTCCTGCATCCCAGGATACTGTGTAACTTGGGCACTTGACATAGAAACTTTTAGGTGACCTCTTGTGGTGGGACTTATGTAACTTATGCCTGTCCATTATCCACTTTTCTCTTCAGCCATTTCCCCATTTTACTTTATCTCTTTTCCACAGAATATAATCTCAATGGATCTGTCAATCAAAGTGGAATGGCCTCTCTTGACCAATGATTGGCCCATGGTCTAAATAAACCAATCAGAATCTTCCTTCCTGGAATGGGATTCTTGAATGCAGTGACACAGGGAATAAACATGGCTGGAGATCATTCCACTTGATGCAGGCCTGCTGAAAAAAGTCCCTGCTGACACTATGAGTGACTCCAAATTGGGATAAATATTTCATAACTACTACTTTAGCAATAGGGTTTTTTTTTTAAAGCATACTTCTTTTTTTATTTTTCCAATGAAACAATATTTATATTTAGAAAATTAGATTTACCCCCTGGAGCCCCTCCTAATTACCCCCTTGACCCTCCCCCCCCACTTCCCCGTACATCTCTACCAATGCCTTAGGTTGTGTGTCACTACACCTTTTCAGTGTTTAATACTTGAGAGTTGATCATCTTTCACAATGGTCAGGGTTTAGCTCCAGTCTCCACAGATGAGTGAAGACATTCCACCCTTGGTTCCCTGGGTTATGCTGATTTCACTCAGCATGATTTCTTCCATAGCCATCCATTTACCTTCAAAGGCTGCAATATCATTGTTTCTAATTGCTGATTAGAACTCCATGGTATTTATGTACCACATTTTTTGGATCCATTCAGCTAGTGAGGGGCATCTGGGTTGTTTCCATAATTTAGCTATTGTAAATTGAGCTGCTACAAACATAGATTTTGCTGTGTCACTGTACCTTAGAATTAGCAAATGGTTTTTAACTACCTACCTTAAGGAATAATATACTCTAAAGCCGAAAGAAGTTCTATTAAACTTTTAGCCATGGATTTTTAGTCTATACGTCTTTAAAATTTTAACAGATCTATTACAGTTTATACATAAAGAATCAGGTCTATTAGTATCTGCTGTTTTGAGTTTTCTAGTTTCAGAACATCCCAACACAGACCAAAATGTACTCTTCAAAATATTAGGCCAGGAGGGGCTGGAGGAGTGGCTCAGTGGTTGGAGTGCTTGCCTGGCAAGTGCCCAAACCCAGGTTCAAACCCCAGTACCACAATCACAACTGTCTGAGAAACAAAAGCCAGATGAAAAAATAATTAGTTGATTCTCTCCCTCTCTCCCTCACTTGAAAAAAAAAAATAAGGCCAGGGAAAGGTGGGGCCTTTGCTTCTCAGACACTTAGTTGTATATGTGGTGCTGGGGTTTGAACCCAGGTCCTAATACATGCCAGGCAAGTGCTCCAACTGCCACTGCTCCAGTCCCTGTTGTTTAGTCTTTAAGGATGCTTTCTGGGAACTAAAATGTAGTTTGAATCTTTTGCTTTAAAACAATAACTTTGTTTCAGTAAATGATATACCATCTTTCTTACTGTGAAAGGACTTTGTGAGTGAAGGCATATTCTCAGACTTAGAAAACAGTTCACCTGGAGACTAGGAAACTGATTTCCTTTAAAAACATCTATGCACTTTTACCTGTTGGCATTTCTTTCATATGACCTTTTAAGCACTGTTAAATTAATCTACATCTTCTTAGATAGTGAGAATCTGTTTCTGTTGCTTACAACCAAAGATGTTTACTTAATAATCATGTTTTTACCACCTGCAGCTTCCCAAAGCTCCTTCTGAAGGCCCAGAATCAGAGGCCCTCAGCTCTGGTAGCTGGAGCCTAAGCTCATGGCTGACTCTTTCATCCCACTCCACACCAATGTTTCTGCACAGTTGACTGTCTTTTACTTTCCTTTTTTCTCCTCCAATGTTGGAAAAAATATTATTGTTTTTTAAAGAGAGAGAGAGAGAGAGAGAGAGAGAGAGGGGCAGACAGAGAGAGAAAGAAAGAATCAACTTTATTTATTTTTTCATCTGGCTTTTTTTTTTTTGACATTTAGTTGTGTATGTAGTGCTAGAGTTTGAACCTGGGTTCTCATACATGCCAGGCAAGCGCTATAACCACTGAGCCACTGCTCTAGCCCAGGAAAGGTTATTTTTATTGTCTCCATAAGCATTTCACAAATTGAGGCTAAAGAAATGCTCTTATAGGGCTGTTAACAGAAGTTTGCAAAAATCCAAAAGATTTCTCAGAAATTTAACTTACGGATAAATTTAAATAGTTTTTTTTTTTTTGTACTAGAACATCTCAGAGCACTTAATGGGATTTATATTATAAATCATTTAATTATTATGCTAATGTTACATAGCACAGAGCCAGTTTTAGTTAACTCATCTAAAATGGAGACCAAAATATCTGCTTCCTGTGGGTTCCCCAGGGAGCTTTCACTATGGTTGGCTACTTGGAAGAGCAAGCTCAGGGGCTATTATGAGAATTGATTTTTAATTAGGATTATTCCTCAGCCTTGTAGAGTCAGGAAAATCTATCACACAAGGACATTTAACATTTAACAAAAGACCCATCTGGTCTTTTGTTCTCTAAGCACCACATCAGCCAACTTCTTGGGGTTCCCTGAGACAAACTGGGAAACTGGCCTACACAATGAGAAAATGACTGGTTTGTTGCCCTTTTCTACTTTTTTCTTCTGGAAGAAACCCCGAGGGCCTGTTTCCAAGGCATGGTGCCTGTCTTCCTAAGTGGCACCTAATGATCTTTGAGGAATAATACCTATATTTCTAAAGTGACAGAGGTACGTGGAGCTATCTGACTTCTACCCTGCAGTGTCTTGGTTCCTGGCAGGGTGGAGGATGGCATGGGGCATGCTTGTCCTGTTAGACTGGGCCTTCTCTTCGTCACTTCTGTCTCTGCTCCAGTGACATTTCTTACCTATTCATCTGCTGTCCTTGGTCTCAGCTCCTGACCCCTTCAGCAAAAGCTGAAGTTTGCAGAGGTAAATGAAAACCGGTAAGTCTTATGCATGAATCCAGTTACTTATGCCATAAGCTTGAGAAGAAAACAGATCAACTAAACCACACAGGCTTTGTGACAGGGGCTGTAACTGAGCTCAAAGATTGGCTTACGTCCATGTTCGATGATTCTCCTTACTCTGCAAGGCTGAGGAGTAATCCTAACAAAAAATCAATACTCATAATAACCCTTGAAGACCTTTCTTCCAAGTGGCCAACAGGCACTGCGTGTTCCAGTGGAACACACAGGAAGCAGGTATTTTGGTTTCCATTTCAAATGAGGTAAATAAAACTGACTTTGTGTTATGTAGCTTCCATATACACTAATATATAGGTTTCTATGCTTAAAAATTCGCTGAATTAGTTATTCAGGGTATCATCTATACTTATGGGTGTGGGGAAAGGAGAAAGAAGGGGCAATGCATGTGTAGGCCAATTTCCCAGGAGGGAAAACGTCTGAGGTTGTCAGAATCATGTTAGCACTGTGAAAGGTACATGAAATCCTCCACATGAGTAATTTTAGTCATACTTCTGTTTGTTCTGTGACACTAATGAGGCAGAAAAAGTTAGGCAGTTCAGTGTAGGCAGAGCAATGTGGGTTGATAAGGAGATCATCTTTCCTGAGAAGGCAAAGACATCCCCCAATGCTAATAAGGGTCTGACAAGATAGACCCAGATGCAGACACTCCCTGCTGCTAAGCAAGGAACCACATTCTTTCTATGGGCCCCTAAGGCACAGATCAAAGACTGGACCAGAATTCCCAGCACCTGTGTGCTAGGTACAGGGGCAGGGAAGCAGTGACCAATCCAGGAGAGGACCTCATATAAAAAGGGCAAAGCTCATTGCCTCATCAGCTTTGTCCCCTTCCCCCACTCTGGGGATAGTCTGCTCTTTTCCCTGTGCTTTACTTTCTATAATAAAACTTGTCTACTACGCTTGCCTTGGTGTCCCTCGGTTTCATTCTTCCACTCCAAGAGGACACGAACCCAACATTCACATCACCGGCATCACTAACAAGAAAGGATACTTCTTCCCCAAGATAGGAAAGCATAATAAATAAAATCTGAATACCGTGATACAATTAATTTGACAATGCCATTTGAACAGTGTCACCTTACGGGAGGATTTATGACAATTTCTCAGCAATCTGTCCCCTCGTTCTTTGACAAGCACGCTGCGCTAATTATGCTGGTGCTTCTACTCACTGTCTCTTAGCCCAGTGCTGTCACCACTCTAAACTAGAGTGTTAAAGCTCCTGATAATTTAGGTTTCATGAGAACCTGGATTTAAGCAGCTGGCTTTGAATACCTGCCTGCTACGGTCTGTTGCCACTATAAACCTAGAGAGCATGAACTTCAAGTAAGAATGATCACACACTAGGGAGAGTTTCTTTTAAACTCAAAAGTTCTAGAATTAGGCAGCACTCTCAGTAAGTTAAATAACTCCGAGAGTCACACAGCCTGTTAGGCAATGAATCAGGATTTTTAATTTCCAAAGAGAAGGTTTCCAATGTATCAGCTCCTCGCTAACTCATAATAAAATCATTCAGATTACAATGCTTTTGACTGAAATTGCTTATATTAACTGGATTCTTTCTAGATATAAAAACTACAATGAGCAGAGTCACTATGACCTACCTTGAGCAGACACTGTCCCTTACACATTATAATTTACATTGTGGCATTACACATATTAACTCAGTTCTCATAGTCATCCTATAAACAGCTATTATCACTTCCATTTTTTAGATGAGGTGATGTGGCACCAAGTTAAGCAAAAGATGCACCAGGTCACAGAGCTGGTAAGTGGCAGAGCTGGGAACCTGGTGGTTCCAAGTGCCTACTTTTAGGATCCACACGGCTCAAGAGTGAGGGATGGCTGCACCCCTTACCTGATAGAGGCTCACATACTGTTTCCGCAGCCACTGCTGTCTTTGGTCAGGGAACCTCCTCATCTTTCTCACGGCTCTAGTGAGTTCCAGCAATCCACTGAAGAGCATTTTAGCTGTGTGCTTCGGTGCCACGAAGTGCAATAATCTATTGTCTGTGGTCTGAAGTCCATAGAGAAGTGTCACACCAGTCTCTGACAGAAGCATGCTACCCAGTTTGTTCTGAACACACACAGTGTGTATATCAATGCCAGGGTGTCCCATGTACACAGCCTTCGCTGAAAACAGATCTAAGACCCCCTCCACCAGGCCGCTCAGTACAGCATTGCCCAGTAACGGGAACTTGCTGGGCTCAGCTGTGTTACAGAGCACACTAAGTTTCGCCTTAGCACTGGCTGGGGAGGCGGTGGTGGGCTTTGTCCAGGTCAAAGTGCTATTATCAGGCTGAAGCTGGAGGAAGCAGCGGGCAGAGAGGTGCGTGTCCTGGTCATAGTGGATGACCGTGGCCCCCTGTAGCAGGAACTGATGCACATCAGCTTGAATGGACAACACATACCATGGGATGAGCTCCGTCCCGTGGGCAAAGGCCTTCTGTGATTCCTCTGATCCAAGAGGATCACATTCTTTGGACTGCTCAAAGATGTCATTTTCTGAGTCCAGCAAATCTCCAATTATAAACCTGATGAAGAGAGACACAAATTGGTTTTGTTTTATGATGAAAAGGAAACCAATCTAAAGCCTTTCACTCACACTGGAATACATTTTTCATCTTGACATGAATTCAAATTAACATGGGAAATATAAAATGCTAAAGGCTAATGGGTAATTTTTAAAATGGCATTCTAAAATGTTATATTTAGCAAGGTGTCTGACCACAGGCACAAAAAAGGAACTCGTAGAGGAATTATTGTATTTTTATTATCAACAACAATAATCTTGATTATATAATAGTTTGTTAAAAAATTTGTACACATTTTTGCATTAAATCTGTCGTACTTGCAAAGTAAGTGCTATTTATTTTTTTGTTTGTTTAACCTGTGAAGAAACCAAGGTTCAGAAAGAGGAAGTCGAGGTTACCCAGTTTGGAAGAGGCTGAATCAAGGTAAGATTCTGCTCTGCCTGACCCTAGAACTTGGGATCAAGTAGGTTTATTTGTCTTCCACTTAAATCATAAAAAAAGTCATGACCTGAATATATTTGTGCTAAAACAGGCAAAAAAAATTAGAACTTAATATGTGAGCCTGAGAAGCACCTCTGTTAAAAATAAAATAAAATGAGTTAAGTTTCATTGGGAAATATGGTCATGGTGGCCAGTTAAGCAAGACCAGTTCTCCTTGACACAAATTAGGTGTTCACTCTGTGTGTGTGTGTGTGTGTGTGTGTGTGTGTGTGTGTATAGATACACAAGCTGGTCTACTTGGAGAGTTTAGCAAGTTCCCTTCCCTGGATCAGAAGCTTGGATAATCAGGAGAATCTGGGAAAAGGCAAGAAGAGACCTTATTGCCTCTATTCTTTCTGAATACCTTGGCAGGTTCCTTACACATTATAATTTACATTGTGGCATTACACATATTAACTCAGTTCTCATAGTCATCCTATAAACAGGTATTTTATAGGACTCAGTCTCTCAAAGTTGAAGAAGTTGTTAGTAAAACTGACTTTCTGCTCTTTGATCCACAAACATTACCAGTAGAGTGCTGGATAAAATTGTGATGGAGCCACATCTCTCAGGGAAGGAAGGTTCTCATTGTCTTGAGGCATTTGGGCAGCCTACTGCCTCTGGGCAGGAAATGAGCAATTCTGAACTTCTCCATCTAGATTGTGGCCCCTGAACAAGATCACCACTCCTGCTTGTCAACAGCAGCTCCTTCCTCCTTGACCCTCATAAACACATATTCTTAAAAACAAGTTGATAAGACATATCAAATTTAACTCCTCACAGATATGATGGTCAGAAATTCCTCTTCAGAGCCCCACATCAGAGACAGCCAAAATGTCTAGTACCAATAAAATCTATACATAAATTCAGGAGTATTTATGCAATGTACTTGTATACAACAATGAAGATGAATGAGCAAGTAGGTAATTACATGCAACAACATAGACACATTTTAGGCAGTATGTACAAGAATACTTAAGTATGATTTCATTTATGCAAATTTCAAAACCGCAAAACAGTTCTATACTGTTTAGGAATGCAACTTGGTGGAAAAACTATAAAAAATACAAGATGTTAATATAAAAAGTTCACATTAGTAGTTTTCTCTGGGGGGAAAGGTGGTGACATAACTGAGAAAGGAAATGAGGTTTGTAGTTGCTGGCAATGTTCTAACTCTGGCTGGAAATTATATACACATTTACTTGATCATTATTCAAATACAGTTTTGTTCCTTCCTTGCTCCCTCTGAGACAGAGAAAAGTTAGGCAGTCAGTGTAGGCAGAATAATGTGGGTTGATAAGGAGAAAATTAACTGATGGTCATTTTTCCTGAGAGGGCAGAGCATTCCACTGCCCTAAGTAGGCAGAAGCGCATCCCCTCCGCTAACAATGGACATCCAGACAGCGATTCCCCTCTGCTAATAAAGATACCTGTGGCCCAGGATCAGAGACTAGCTCAGACCAGAATTTTGCACTCAAGCTCCGAGGTATGGGGGAGGGAAGGCAATGATTAACCCAAAGGGAGAGAATCTTGAGACCATAAGAAAGATGAGCAGAACCCCCTCTTCAAATTCTCAGCTCTGAGACTCCCTTCTCCTGGAGAAGTCTTTTCTTTCTATTCTTTCTTAAATAAATTCTGTTTGCTCTGCTTGCCTCGGTGTCCCTAGGTTTCATTCTTCATTCTCCGAGAGGACACGAACCCAACATCCACAAAACAGGCATCACCTCCAGCCCCCTTCCTCCCTCTCTTTCTCTTTTTGTACTGGGGATTGAACCCAGTGGCTCTCTACCACTGAGCCACACCCCAGTCTTTTCTATTTTTATTTTGAGATAGGGTCTCTCACTAAGCTGCCCAGGCTGGCCTTGAACTTGTGATCCTCCTGCCTTAGCCTCCCAAGTAGCTGAGATTACAGGCATGTGCCCCTGTGACCAGCATAAAGTTTCATTCTTATCACATCATATAGAGGGCACGCGCTATTAGTAAGATTTCTCTCTGCTGATGTTAACCTTGATGATGTGATTGGGTGGTCCCTGTGACACCCCCTGGAGACTGAAAGACTACATAAGTTATATATTTGGAATTCTTCCACATGGGAGGTTTCTCTTTTCTCCCTCATTTGCTTATTTGTCATTGACACATACCATTTACTTATATCCGTATGGACTCATGGATATTTGCTGAATACTTTGGGTGGGTTATAGTTTAATTTACTTTATGACTGTGTTGTTTTGGCCACTGGAAGTCTTCCAGGTTGTGTTCCTTGACAAGATGCTCCAGGCTTATCTTACATATTTCCTGCCTTAGTCTTAGAATCAGCCATTTCTCCAAGGAAATTTGCTTCTTTTTAATTGAAGAACGGTAGTAGAATTCAAGATCTGGGTTCTAGGGGCAAATACATTATGTTTTGTGCATTTTCCTAAACTTTACATTTCATGAGAAAAAACCGAAATCCTTCATGTATAATTTAGCTCCACCCCTCTGAAATGGCTCTCAGTAACAGTGGAAAACCAATGTTTACGTTCACTTCCACAACTGCTTCATACTTCATGTAGTGGTTAGGAATGTGCCCTCGGGAGTCATCCTGGGGTTAATGTTCAACTCTACCACCTGTTTGCTGCCAGCCTCATTTCACTTATCTGTTAAATGGCAAAAAGATAATGCTCATGTCAGGGAGCAATGGTGAAGGTAGAATAGGACAACACTTGGGAAACAGCATAGTCCTGGCTGGATAAAGTGCACTACTATAACTAAACATCAGGAGACCAAGCGTTCATTCCTTCTACTTCCCCCCAGTTTCTCACAACTCAATCATCCCAGCTATTCCCCTAAAGGGGTTTTCTTGGGAGGTCACTGCCAAGTTTTTTGCTTGGGACCATTTCTATATTCTCCAGGTCACATTTTTTGTGTTCTTACTGTTTTTTTTTAAAGAGCAAAATAGATTCAGTTGTGAGAATCATTAATAATTAAAACAACCTATGTTAATTTGACATAAAATTTCTGATTTTAATTTAGCAAAAGAAACGATGTTTCCTATATTCCATTTAATTCAAGTTCTTAGAGAAATCAAGCATTTTCCGGTGAAAAAACTACAGACATCATGAAAAGTAGCATCTGCATAAAAAATGACATGACTTTTCCGGAACCTGCTTCTGCCTTTCAGAGATGATGTAAGCTGGGAGAGAGGGGACACTTGTCTTTCTTGGCGTCAGTTTTTATTTTAGAATGCAAAAACAACTAATGCCAGATGGTAATAATTCCATTAAAAAGCATTCTTCAAGGGACTAATTTCCAAAATAAAATTGACAATTGTTTGTAATGAAATAAGCTCATTTCAAGCAGGAAACTAGAAATAGGTTTTGTCTCTTAGATGATAGAGTGAGTTCTGTACAGCTCTGTGCCTGATTCTCTCAGAAGATGATTTTCTGTGGGTCTCCAGAAAACGTGTAAGGTGGAATCTTATGAGTTGTTTGGGAATGAAATAATGTTAGCCAAAGATCACAGATGTGGTTGGCTAGCAAAGAGAATACCTCGTCACACTTAGGTCATATGTGTTAGGGAGAAGACCAAGGAGTGAAAACAGAGGAAAGGTTTTTATCATACTCTTGAGGAGCTTCTACAGTGTCCTCCAGTTAGGAACCATAAATTAACAATCAAACACTTTTCTAATGCTCCCCACTGAAAATCTCATATTAGGTGTCAAAGGGCTATTTGCCAACCTGGTTCTATATTTTCTTTGAAAGCATTCATTACTTTCTACAAATTCAACATCATTACTTGAACATGAATCATCAAGTGATAAATAAGCCTATATTTATTGCTTTAAGACAGAAAAAAAATCACCTTTTTCAAATGACTTGATAGATAATAAGTAATAAAAGTCTAGTGGAAAACTCTCTTCTGGAAAAATCTAGCTTTTAATAATTATAGCCCCCTTCTCAAATATAGGAAGTCTTTAAAATTATATCTGGGTAGTGTGTGAACTTTGCAGTCACCTACCTGAATTTAAAACCTGGATCTGCCAATTGTGAGGTCCTGAGCAGAATGGAAATGTTGTGAGGATTAAATCAGTTATTTCTATCTAAAGTCTTTAGGACAGTGCTGAAAAGTAGGCTCTAAATAAATATTAGCGTGATAAATATTACCAATATTATTATTATGGATTGTCAGTATTACAGAATAAAAGCACTCATACAAACACTACTTCTCTGTGAAAACGGTATCCTAGTTTCAAACTGTGATTCAAGAGATAAATTAACCTAGGGCTGGAGTGATGGCTCAGCAGTTACAGCACTTGCCTGGCATGTGCAAGGACCCAGGTTCAAACGCCAGCACCACACATATAACTAAGTGTTGGAGCAACGAAGACTAGATGAAAAACTAAATAAAACTGATTCTCTCTCACTGTCCTTCTCTCTTAAAATAAAAAGAGAAAAATTAACCTAAACTGGCTCTTATTCAGACAGCAGGAAAATGCCTCTTTTTGTTATAAGTCGCAGAAGCAGGTTGTGCTCAAGTATTGGCCAAGGAGACAGGAAAAGAGAGAAAACAAAGGGTCCCATGTGTCCCAAGCAAAAGTGAAGAGGGACAAAAGTGAAGAGGTCCAGGGTTTACAAAGGATGTTGTGAGGTGGGTGTTTCTGAGGTTGGGACTTGTCTATGCCACCTCCTTTGGAGAATCAACTTCCTATCAGTTCATTATTTTGTGCATCATGTGTATGTCTGTGTGTATGATTAATTCTAACAACTATTATCTTTTCTTAGATACTCTACTTTTCTATGCTTAGATTTCTTATTTTCGATCCCTGTGGGGTTAGATTTTGTTTACACACACACACACACACACACACACATATGTATATAGTACACTGAATGAACCAGACTTTTTTAAAAGCAGCTAACACCAAAAGTACCGTGTGTTATCCATAATTCATTGCAAAAAATAATTACCGGCATCCTGTGGGGTTAGATTATCTTCCAGGCAAGTCTCTAAGAGGTTTTTGGAGTAGGAGGGCATGGAACACAGTTCTCTCCAGGAAGGGAGGGGAGCTTCTGCAGTATGACCACTGTAAACCATGCCCACATCTAAGTGCTTGCACCCCCTGAGCCTCAGCATGGCATATGGAAGATGGGATGGCAGACATTAATCTCAGAGCCACCATTTCTATGACACAATCCGCTGCACAGTTCGCTTGATTGACAGGCGGTGTCTCACATATCCTCACATCAACCCGTGAAGCAAAGTTATCAGCTCCATTTTACGATGACATAACAGAGGCTGAGTAAGGTTAAGTTGCCCCACCCATGTGGCACAGGGGTGACAAGAGTCAGTCTCAGGCAATGTGACTGCAGTACTTGTACTCTTAACCAGTTCTAGCAGTATCCATTCCCCTCTTACATCCCATTTCTGCAAAAGTACAAATCCTGGCACTGCAGCATCCCAGTGAGGGTCAGCAATGCTGAAAACAGCAAGAAAAACTGCAGCACTGATCGGACCTAATCCTCTTCTCTCCACACCTTGATACTTAAAATCCCCCCCACCCCGAAATGTCCGGTCCCAGCCGGCAGGAACCGGAGAGCTCTCAATCAGGGTTGACTGGGAATGAAGTAGACCCACTGGTCCTGAGTTCTCCAACACTTTATTCCTCCCTCTCTCTGGAGGCAAAGCTTTTCCTTCTCCTCTCGCTACAGACTTTTACATCTTTCTCTTTTAGAGTCAAGGCTTTTACAGCTTCTCTCTCTAGAGTCCCTGTTTCTACCACCAAGGGTTTTCTTCGTCTGCTTTAGAGTCCCTGTTTCTACTCCGGAGGCTTTTCTTCTTCTTCTCTTGCTAGTTTCCCTGTTTCTGCCACCTGCATGGAAGCATCTCCTCTCACTAGAGTCATCTACATCTCTGTCTCCGTACACCCGGTATTTATTTGTTACAACAACCAATAGGGACACAGTGCAAACACATTCAACCAATTGTAACAAATGAGCGGCCAAATAGCTTAGTCATGCGGTCAGGCAGTCTGCTAATTACTAGGGAAGATATAAGCCAGCTGAGCCTCTTACAGAGTTGTTTACCACCAATTCTTTTACAAGCCAGCTGGGCCTCTTAGAGTTGTTTACCACTAATTCTTTTACAAGCCAGCTGGGCCTCTTAGAGTTGTTTAACACTAATTCTTTTACAAGCCAGCTGGGCCTCTTACAGAGTTGCTTACCACTAATTCTTTTCTCTGGCATCTGGCCAGGTGTCATGTTGGCCTCGGTCTCCAACACCGAAAGGGCTCAAACGCTGCTCTTCAATCTCCATGATTTAAACATACCCAGACATGGCTTATTTAGTCTTTATGCTGGTAAATAAAAAATTATGGTTTCTCTCATTTGTGGAAGCAGATACATCGGGAAGCAGTATGTTAGATGGCTAAGCTAATAACAACCTCAAATTGTATGAATCTTTACGCAAACGGGGATGATTGCCTAGCATACCTGGAGGCGTAGGGTGGGGGAAAGGGTCGGGGGAGGGATTAGGAAGGATATCTAGGAGACTAGAGGGTGGGAATATGGGGGAATCATCTCAGAAGGAGATCTCTGACCTCCATGAGATAATCCATTTAACTCAGGGGATCTTCTGGGGGAAATATAGAAACATGGGGAACCCAAGCAGGGCATCCATGACATGGTATCAGCCATGGATAACTATGTATATATACATTTGTTCTTTGTTTGACAATGTTTCCCCCTCAATTGTAACTCCATATTCATCTAATAAAAAAATTATTATAAGTGAGATTTGCAGCCATATGAAATATAACTAGGATGTTTTTAGAATTCAGGTGTTCCTAACCCATATGAACTAGTTACGAAAAGAATTTGAGGGATAGTCCTCTCCTGCCTTAATTACTAGGACAAAAGGTCCTGACCTGTAATTGGGCACATGGTCAGAATCATGGCCAAGTTCTGCTATTTATTTCTTAGGCAAAGGACTTCAGCTCTCTGAGCACTGTTTCTTCCTCTGTAAAGTTCAGACAAGCTCTCCTTAAGATCCCATTGACATTATGAGATTCTCTCAACTCTAATCTGTTACTGCTAAGATCTTGAACTTCTTATGATCACTTTTCTGTTAGTGCCTGCAACAGGTATTCTGGCAGGAGTATTGTAGCTGAGAGTTTGGGATGAACCATAAGAACACCCTGCAGCCTGCATGAACCACAGGCTCATGTGATGCTTCTCCTTTCTTTTTTTGATATAATTTTCAGAGAGCTAGTGGTCAGCACAGGAACAGGGGCTGCAGGTTATTTTAGTCTTTATTTCAGCCAAATGAATGAAGCATAGTTCCTTTGGCTTTTAGGATCTACAAAGCACTTTGCCACATAGTTCTGCAGTGGACATTTTAACATAGGGCTCTGACTCACGAATGGATTCCCAGGCAGGGACACCTGGTCATGGAAACAGTGCTTGCTGACCTGGCCTTGGTGAATTCTATTCAGTCCCTGCCCCCTTGTGTGTGTCCAGAGATTCATTTCAGAGAATCAGTCATTTGGGGTAAGGAAATATTACTGGTACTTAGGTACAAAGGTCTCAAAGTGAGGATTTCAATATGACTTCACAGCTTTGTAAAATAAATATTTGCCTTTTTGTGTGTTTCTCCTAAGAGGGCTTACAACAGGGTCTGGAAACTGGGCAGCAGAAGAGAATGTTCTTAGTATGTAGATGAGAAAATATGTAGGAAGAGGTAAAGGGAATAAGCAGAAAATTGAAAATAAAAAATTTAATGAGAGTGATGGAAGCCTAGGGAAAGGGAAAGGAGGGTAAAAAGAAAGCTCAGAGTCCAGGTCTCTGTGACTCAGTCAAACAGGGCATTGCAGAAGGTATTTTGGAAAGTTAATATCTTTACATAACACACATACCCACAGACACACACCTGACCCATCTGACGACTGTTATAAAAGAGGTACCATGTGAACTTCACTATTTAATCCTTAAGAGTAGGATCTGAGGGGCTGGAGTGGTGGCTCAGAGGTTTTGGCACCTACCTGCCATGTGCAAGGTTGCGAGTTCAAACCCCAGCACCATGTACACGACAAAGTGTTAGAGCAATGAAAGTCACATGAAAAACTAAAAGTTGCTTCTCTGTCTCTCTCTCACAAAAAAAAAAAAAAAAGAGTAAGAGCTGAGGATGGGATTTCAGCCAGTACTTAGTATGAGAAGGTGAGCTTCTCCTAAGCAACTGTTTGATTTTTCTTATAAATACTGTGAACCTTGTATTGAATTGGGATTCATTTTCTCTTTTGATGACTAATCTCAGAACAAAATTTAGTCATTGTACATAGAGTATTAATGTACATTTTTGTATGTTTTTTTCCTATCATTATTTTCCTTTTCCTTAATATCAACTATTCATATTTATTATTACAAGTGCCTAAAAATCTTTTGTGGAAGTAGCTAGACAGTCACATAGATACCTACACAGAGAGAGGCAGATAGGAACATAGAGTAAGGGCTTAAAAGGTGTGAGATGCTTCCTGTGAAGATGGGCTTCCCTGTAGATGGTCTTCTTTCTATGCATAGATTGCCACTAATATTAGTAGCCCATCAGTGATAGGACATTGAAATGTTCTCTGATTTGAGATAAACTAAAACAACAACAAAAACAAAAATGGTGCATTATATCTGTGAGCTATTTGAACATTAGGACATAGACCCTGTGGTGAGGACAGTAATAGTTTTAGAGTATTGGTCCCTTTGAGGGAATGAGCTAGGGAGGGAGGTCTGGAAGAAAGTCCAAAACCCTTAGGGAAATCTGGAAATTAGGTTTATTTCCTTAAAATATAATAGTGTTAGCAATTCAGACACAAACATTCATTCATTTCTGTATTGACAACCAATTTTAAGGATCTAACACAACTCCAAAGAAATTACTTTCTAAAAACACTGTTTGTCAATTACCTCAACATATATGAATTTTTACACAATCATGGGAAACTTTGCCTAGGATGCTAGGGGACGTAGGGAGGAGGGTAGGGAGTGGGGAAGGGAATAGGAAGGATATCAAGGAGACTGGAGGGCGGGAGGGAGTATGGGGGAATCTAATCAGAAAGGAACCTCCAACTTCCATGAGAAGTCCAATTAACTTGGGATTTAAGTAGGGGGAAACATGGAACCATGGGGAACCCAAGGGGGAAACCATGGAATGGCACCAGCCTTGGCTTGTTCTGTCATTATACATTTGTTCTTGATTGTTTGATAATGAATTCCTCCTAATTGTAAGACCATGTTTAAAGAATAAAAAAAAAAAAGTGGGCCGTATTGTGTTTTTCCTGGATTTTCTATTCTTCAATCAAAATCCATCCAACAAACTAGTATACTCTATGGCAAGGAGAATAAATATGCTGTTCTTGATGAAAAGAAAAAAACACTGTCTTACACACACACAAAACAAGCAACAGTGGCTTACACAAACACACATACACTTGTATGCAGAATCTAGGACAACTGCAGGACGTGAGTCATGAGAACTGACTACAAAGTCTCTGATGGAAAAGATATCAAAGTTAATAGACCTAATGGTTTGAGTGTCTCAAAAGGGTTATTCCCCTGGGCCAGGCTCTGCCATTTGAGGTTAGACTTGACCAAGGGTGAAAGAATTTGAAGAAAGGCAAGCCCAACCCACTGATTTCTTTGTTTCTTTTAGCTTGGGGTAAGCAAATCTGATTGAGCTGCCACGTCCACTGATGAATGGTAAAACAATACATCCCTTGAATATCAGGGTGTGTGTGTGTGTGTGTGTGTGTGTGTGTATACACACCAGGATTGAACCCAGTGATGCTGAACCACTGAGTCACATCCCGGCCCTTTTTATTTTGTATTTTGAGACAGGGTCTTGCTAAGTTGCTCAGGGCCCACTCAGTTCCTGAGGTGATCCTCCTGCCTCAGCCTCAGGAGTCACTGGGATTACAGGCATGTGCCACCAAGCCTGGTGAGCAGGGCTAAGTTTAAAACACCTCATGGAGCAGTGTTTCTCAAAGTGGGATCCTTAAGCCTCTGGATGACTTAGAATCATCCAGAGGTCAGGCAGAAATGCTAAAAATAGTGATTTCTGCGCATCAGCCAAACTTGCCAAAGCTTCTGTGTGTGTGTATGTTCAGCTTTTGCTTTTTCCCCAGAGTATTTTAAATCAAATATACCCAGCCCAGCACCCCATCCAGGGATTAATAAAAATCACTGAAAAGTAAAATAAACAGAGGATCATGTTTATAGTTCTGAAATTCAATTTGTTGAATTTTTTAAAATGGCAGGATAGCTTTACTTTTTTTTTAAAAAAAAGGGATAACAGGTACACTATTAATAGTTGTAATTTTGTGTTTTTTTGTATCAGTTAAAAATAAATTAAAGCATAATAAGCTCATCTTTAAAAAGCAAGGATAACACATAGCAAGAAAGTTAAATTGTTAAACTACGAGCAATAATCTTAGAACACAGTGAGAAAGGTAAATTCTGACTCAGAATTGGTAAGGTTTGAGGATAAGGAAGTTCACCTCATGGGCCAAAGTGGTGGGTTTTTATTAGGTGTCCACGTGAAGCTAAGCAGGAATAGTAAAAAAATCATCAGCAGAAGAAAAAGAAGAAATGCTAATTCCCCCTTTCTCCTATGAAAAACTTACTGCCACCGGGTTTTATCCTTCCAGGAGTTTTTCCTAGAGCTGTCTCCTTCACTGGCACTGTCCTCCTCCTCCATCTCCAGACTTCTACTGCAGCTTCTGATGATCTGAAAGATACTGTTGACAGTGGATTCCTTCTCCGAATTCTTTAAGCCATTTTGTCCCACTCGTTGTAAGAAATTATCTTGTCCGCTGTAATCTGCTACAAACTACAGAAAGATATATTGAGAGTCTGCTATTGTGACTTAATATGTCCTAATTACCTAGTTGGCTAGGGAAATGAAATCATAATAGCAATAAATAACAGCATTGTGCCTATTTTATTGAAAAGAAAACAAGAACCTCCAGCAAAAACATTTTTTCATTTCACCACGTGAAATATCAAAACTCAGACTTGTTTCCACTGAGAAAACTTCAGTCCCTGTAGGAGTCAACACTCCATTCAGATTTAAAACACAGAAAACAATATTATTTTAGAGCTCCCAAGGGAGAAGGTTGCAGGGGAAAGGCAGAGTTATTTTATCCTAGCAGTGAGAATTGAGAACCACCATGATAATATTGTACTATTTTATGAAAGAAGATGAAACGACGGGGGCCCAAGGAAAACATTAACAAAAGGTGCCTGAGCTGGGAGTGGTGGTGCATGCGTGTAATCCCAGAGACTCAGGAGGCTGAGGCCGGAGGATAGCAAGTTTGAGACCAGCCTCAGAAACTTCATGAGACTCTGAGCAACTTAGCCAGACCCTGTCTCCAATTAAACATAAAAACAGGCTGGGGATGTAGCTCAGTGGTTAAAAAAAAAAAAAAGTAAAAGAACAAGAAAAGAAAAAGTGCCTTTATTGCTTAGTTACTCATACACCCTCCAATAAGACAGTGGCTCCTTGATGGTTTTTATCTGTATTCTGATGAAAAAGCCTCACTCATCAGACATGAGAGCTGCGGCTGGGCCCAGAGGTGTGGGTTTCCCTTTTCCTACAACAGAAGGGGGTGGGTATGGGGTAGCTGGGGAGGCTCACTTTTAGTCTTCCCCTTTATTTCTTGCACTTTTATTGCAGGTGATAAAACTGAGAGCTGTCAGCCAGTGGTGTTGCCAATACCTGCTGGGTGGCCTGGGGCATCTCAAGTCTTCCTGGTACCAGGCAATGCCAGTGTGAGATATTAGCGGCCTTTCCACTCTTACTGAGAAGGTGTGGGTGTGGGTGTGGGTTGCAGGTGGTAAGTGCTATTTCAATGATATGAATGACCCTACGTTTGGATTTGAGATTTCCAGGCATGGGATTCCTCAAAATATCTATTAAGCTCTTTCAAAAAATGTTTTTACTCTTTCACTTTTAAATGCCTCAGAGGAGATTTTCCTATCTTTTCCCTTCAGTTGCTCAATGCCCTTTTCTCCAATCCCCAACGTCCTGATTCAAAGCTCACACTGTCCTCTGCACGGTGTGAATGCAGTGGGTGAACGTGGGCAGCTGAGCTCAGAGACATCTTTGGAAAAGGCACCACCTTCCTGAGCATCTTCCCACAAAGCACCAAGAGAAGGAAGTGCTGACTTAACCCGTTCTTTTGTGCACTGATCTGGAAAAGTTAAGCTGCCCCTTGACTTTCTTTATCTCTAATCTCTAGGCATCCCCACCCAATAAGAAAAGCCTGTCAACCTTTAAAAGATGAGCCAGAAATAACTCCTGTTTCCACTGGTACTCACACAGTGACACATTAAACCTAACAAAACACCATGGAGCCCCAAGCAGGGCAGGCTGCCACGCTCTTCTCCAGAACTTTCTAGAACCTACTGCTACCCAGAAACAACACAACAAGGATTACTCTGGGCTCAGTAAGCGATCTCTCCATGTGTTAGTGAGCACAGACAGGGCTGATGAGACAAGCAGTGACACTGGCTCCCCAGAGTGTGCTGGCTCTGAAAGGCCTCACCTCTAAAGTTTCTTCTTGGGAATTGTACCGTGGACAAAGCTTCATGAGGCCAGAGGTTCCATCAAGTACTTCACAGAGCTCCTTCAGAAACACCCCACAGAACGGAACCACCTTGCAGCCGGGGATGTGCAGGGCCCGGGTCACCACCTTTCTGTACTCGGAGGAGGACTCGTGCTGAGCCATAGCATCCTTCAGGCTCCTCATGGTCTCAATGTCAGACTGGTCCATGAATTGCCACATTTTCAAAACTTTTCTTGACCTATTGCAAATAAACGACATTATTTAGTCTGAAGTAGAAGTTATATAGCTTACACTAAATAACCTAAATTCCATGCAAATTCATTCTTATTACCTTCTTAGTATTCTTCACTTGTTAATATTTAATTGAGGATTCCTATCTACTCCTAGTTCCCAAAATGATAGGACTATTATTTTTATAAATTGAAAGTCAAAATTAAATAGGACAGATATAAACAAAGATAGGCTTATAGGATGAGTTAATGATGGGAGCTGGGCTTTGGATATAGGTTTCAGCTTTTCTGACAGTTATATTTGGTTCTCACCACTTAATGATTTGCTTGCATCAATAATGGAAATTCCCAAAGGGAAACCTAGGGGGTTATATACATTATTTGTGTAAGACTAACCACAGAAAATCTGTCCCATCTGTTCCTCTTGATCTGAGTCCCTTGGTGGTATACATGAAGACAACTGTTTTGGCCTCTTTGGAAAATTGCTTTTTACTGAATGAAGTCTAACATTAAGCCACCAGCCCATTTGGAGGCACCTTTGTCTTAAAGCATTATTTGCTTTAAACCAGATGTCTAATGAGATTTTTCCTACTTCAGAATTGCTGCTGAGGTCCACAGGTTACACTGCAGCCCACTCTCTAAATAGAGGTGTCAGGTGGTCATAATGGAGTGTCCACACTGCTCTTCCCTCAATGGTCTCTCAGCCTCTTTGGACCCATACAGAGGAACTGGATCTGAGCAAACAGGTAGGGGATATTTATTTGGAGAGGGTTATGGGAGGGATTCTGTGTGAAGGAGGAAAATGACCCCCAAGGGTAGGGGCTTCAAGTGAACTCCATTGACCTGTGTCCAAGGTAGTTTGTTCATCATACAGACTGATATGTGACTTTTGCCTAAGGATGAAAGGCTGGCTGGAGCTACCAAGGGAAAAGGGAGAGAGAAGGTTGCAGTGGATGTACTGCCTTGCAAAGTTAGAAGGGCAAAATGCTGGGTGTCTCCTGTGATTCCAGAGTGGATATTGTGTGAGAAGGTTGGTCCTGAGCTGTCTTGAAAGACTTCCTGCCAAGTGAGACAGCCCTTGCAGAAGAGGCCTGGCAGGCAGGACTCCCGGAGATAGACCCTGCAGAATGGGACTAGCTCAGTGGTTGCCCAGAGGATGTACTGCATTTCACCAGGTGATGGTGCAGTGGGTGGTCCCTATAGGCAAGGGGGTGGGGGTTAAAGGAGGAACCAGGAGGAAACCCGAAAATCACCCCCATGGGTTTCTGTGGGGGCAGCAAGGACAGACCACAACTGTCCCAGTCCAGCATGACCTTTTACCCCTTCTATCCCTTTCCCTCTCCCTCTTCTGTCCTTTCTTCTCGTTTTACTCTATAGGGACTCTGAGCTGAAAAGAAAAGGAAGAAAAAAATATAAACCATATCTTATTATCTTACTGCAAGTTTCTGAGACTGGTTATGCTGTGAAATGCGGGGAAGGGAAAAGCTTTAACTGAATGAGAAATTACAATTTTGATTCAGATCAGACAATTAAAAAATTATTATGTGATATATAAGACATCCAAAAGACAAAGAAGTACGTGACAAACACTCATGCAACATCCTCAAGGTTTAAAACCAACATCAACAATATGGCTGAGCCCCCATCGGATTCCTCCACGATCACACACCCCTCTCACCCTCCTGGAGAGATCAGCACTGGGACTCTAAGCTTCCCTTACAGTTGTTTTTTTAGCTTGTTTTTGCACTGAGGATTGAATCCACAAGTGCTTTACCACTTAGTGACATTCCCAGTCATTTTTTCTTTTTATTTTAGGACAGGGTGTCCCTAAGTTGCTGAGGCTGGCCTTGAAGGCCTCCTACCTCAGCTTCCCAAATTGCTGGGATTACAAGTCTGTACCACTGCACAAGCTTATAATTTTTATACTTTTCCAACACATGTATATAATGCTAAGTCAGTTACAGAATTGTGTATTTTTAACTTAACATAAATAGTATCACAGTATAGGTACTCTAAGGCAACCTGTTTTGTGTGTGTGTGTGTGTTTTTACACAACCTTATATTTCTTTTCTTTTTCTTTTTTTAAAGAGAGGGACAGTGAGAGCGTGTGAGAGAAAAACAGTCAATTTTATTTAGTTTTTCATGGACTTTCGTTGCTCGGACACATCACTGTATACGTGGTGCTGGGGTTTGAACCTGCGTACATGCTCCTGCAAGACAAGCGATATAACCACTGAGCCACTGCTCTAGCCCCACAACGTTGTATTTCTAAGAATTACACATGTTCATGAGTGTGGAAAATGAGAATTTTTATTAACCACAGGAGTGACTGGAAAAGCCCCAGAATCTTTCAATGTATAATCAGGGTCAGGAGAGGAAAAGTCAGTTGAGCAAGTCTGAAAGGCAGAAAACTTGAAAAAATAAAATTCTTTTCTGATTTCATTCCGCTAAGTCCAGCTTATTCTACAACTGGATTCTTATGAAGCAGTCAGATTTTTTATTTTTGAGCAATGAAGTGGAGGTATAAAGAAATGAAGCAAATGAACAAATGAGAGGTGGCTTCACTAATGATTTCTCGTGTCAATATGGAGTTGTCAGGGTATGCTTGGAGTAAAGGATAAACTTCGTCAAAGATAGCTATTTTTTAAGGAGAGAATTAGCACGGGGCTGGAGCAGTGGCTCAGCACTTATGGTGCTTGCTTGGCATGCATAGGGATGTGGGTTCGAACGCCAGCACTACATATGTAATGAAGTATCAGAACAAGGAAAGCCACATGAAAAACTAAATAAAACTGAGTCTTTCTTTCTCTCTCACTGTCCCTTTCTTTAAAAAAAAAAAATAAATTAGCACTATTTTTCTTTAAAAAAAAAAGAATTAGCACTGTTTTTAAAATGTTTCTTTTTATGATTATAAAATTACCAGATGCTCACTGTAAAAACTAAACAACAAAAAAATCACCAAAAAGTATAGAAAAATCACCTATAATTCCATCAAACATAGACAACATTAGGTATATTTCCATCCATTATTTACTCTATCAATCTCTGGGTGTAGAAATATTGCCAATATTACTAAATATGGACAGCTGTGTTCCCAGAGTTTAATGATTATTTATATGCTACTTGTTTCCCAATAACATAAATCTTATTGTAAGCATAATTTTTATCAGTTATAAACATAATTTTTTTTAAAGAGAGAGGGACAGTGAGAGAGATAAAAAAAAGAATCAATTTTATTTAGATTTTCCTCTGGTTTTCGTTGCTCTAACTTTTAGTTGTGTAGGTGGTGCTGGGCTTCGAACCTGAGTCCTTGCACATGTCAGGTAAGCGCCATAGCCGCTGAGCCATAGCTCCAGCGCGTAAACACATTTTTTGACATTTAAACATTATTCCTTTACCTGGATGCATCATATCATTTCCTTTTCTTTTTGTTGTTCATCTGGGTTATTTTAAATTGACAGTGCAACTGACTAATGTCTGATTATAAATCTCTGAGCTTCTAATTGTTTCCTTAAAAGAACTGAGAATTCAGAGAGTGAAAAATGTATAATGTCTTTTGAAAACAAAAGTCATGAAACAACTTCCCATCCTGTTCTTTAAAAATAAAAAATGAAGGGGCTGGAGCGGTGCCTCAGTGGTTACGGTGCTTGCCCGGCATACACGAGTATGAGAGTTCAAACCCCAGCACCACGTACACAACAAAATCTTAGAGCAACGAAAGTCACATGAATACTAAATAAAATTGATTCTCTCTCTCTCTCCTCTCTCACACACACACACTCCCTTACTGTCCCTTTCTCTTTAAAAAAATAAAATAAA
Organism: Aplodontia rufa; assembly: GCA_004027875.1. Lineage (NCBI taxonomy): Eukaryota > Metazoa > Chordata > Mammalia > Rodentia > Aplodontiidae > Aplodontia > Aplodontia rufa. Next base: position 38,022 of record PVKS010003768.1, on the reverse strand, counting down.
AATAAAAAATGAAAAACCTCTAGTTATGCTGATCAGTTAAATTATTTGGAATCCAAATATGTTCATGCCTAAAAGTGGGTACACAAACCTTGCCTCCACCATCATTCCATCAAGAGAACATTTGGCGGGCTGGAGCGGTGGCTCAGTGGTTACCCTCTTGCCCAGCATGCGGGCATGCATGAGTACGTGAGTTCAGACCCCAGCACCACGTACGCAACGAAGTCTCAGATCAACAAAAGCCACGTGAAAAACTAAATAAAATTGTTTCTTGCTCTTTCTTTCACTGTCCCTGTCTTTAAAAAAAAAAAGAGAACATTTGGCAACTCATCTCCTGCATTTGTTGTTCAAACTAAAGATCTAATTATACCCATCTGTCCATGAAGATCTGTGTAGTGTTAACCCAGGTATAGGAGCATGAGCCTAGGTAGTAGTGGGCCTGAGGTGTAAGAGAAAATGCACAAGGATCAGGCAGGAGTAGCCTGGTTTGAGGTTGTTTCTTGTCTACGAGAATCTCCTGGCTCTAAGGCTTTCTTGGATTCCAAATTTGAACTAAGCTGGGTCTAAAAGTCAAATTCATTCTAAGTCTCCCAGGATCATTCTGAAGCTATTCTTGTATCTAGAGAAACTAAAACCCAACATGTAGCAGACAGTCACCAAGATGGTCTCCAAGGATCCACACCTCCTGGTAGTGTGCCTGGTGTGGTCCCCACCCACAATGACTCACTGCTGATCGAGTGTGACAAGTACAGTGTGGCGGAAATGCAGTGATTGACTTCTGAGGCCAGGACACAAAAGGCATAGCTGTTTGTGCCTTGCTGTCTTGGATGCTCATTCTGCAGGGACAGCACACCATGCTGTGAGCACAGTCACGTCCACCAGGAGAGGAGAGAGGAGGTGCATCCTGGCCAACAGCCAGCCGCAGCTGGATAGCAAACTATTTTTATCATAATATGATCATTTTCTTAATATAAATATATTATGATTCCTCATAGAAAACTTGTCACAAAAAGAACCAGAATCCTCTGGACATAGCCTCCTCCTATTCAAGTATTTGTTCTGTTTTTTCCTTCTTTTGAGTCATGCCTGGTGCATTTGTAGGGCCATTTTAAATGGCAATGAGATGATCATTTGAGTTTATACTTAGAAAAAAGGATTCAAAAGGACAAAATGATTTCCAACTCAGGGAATTTTCATCCCCTTCCTCAACCTGAAATCTCTATGTAGGGATTTGGACAATCAAAGAACGATCTTGACACTGTGATGTTACAAGGCAAGATTTATTTAGAGTGAGAACCCTCACAGGGATGGTGAATCTTGGGAAACAATTCTCTTTATGGGGACTTAATGCATGCCAGGCATATTTACCTATTGGCATTATCCTCATTTTCTAGACAGAGAAACAGGCTCAGTGAGGTCAAGTGACTTGCCCAGATCACACAGCTACCCTTTGGGGGAGCTTGGAGTTGATTTCCAGTTACTAACTGGACCCACAAGCTCTCTTTCCTTATACCCATGCTGCCTCCCACAGGGGTGAAAGCAGTTATTTTATACCAGGTAACTGAAGCTGAAAGGAAAGAAGGTGGGAGACTTTATGATGGGAAGGTGATTTTGTTACTAGCTTCATGAAGAAGGCATAGGAGCAGGACAGCACAGTGGTCATGATTGTGGGCTCTGAAATCCAGGACACCTACACAAGGTCCCAGCCATGCCTTGGGTGGTGAATGACTTACTTTCTCTTTAGTTTCATATTTTGGAATAATATGGGAAGAATACTACTATTTACCTAAAAAAAAACCCAACACTTATGAGAATTAAAAAATATAATGAGGGCTGGAGCGGTGGCTCAGCAGTTAAAACACTTGCCTGGCATGCGCGAGGACCAGAGTTCAAACCCCAACACCACAACTAAATGTCTGAGAAATGAAGGCCAGATGGAAAAATAAAAATTGATTCTCTTTCTCTCACTGTCCCTCTCTCTTAAACAAAATAATGAATGGAATGTGCTTAGCTAGTCCAGTGTTTGACATACAGTGAATGTTCAATAATAATGAGAGAGTTGAGGCTGTAGAGGTGAGCAGTAGAGTGCCTAACCAGTATGTGCAAGGATCTGGGTTCGATCCCCAGCACCACATACACAACTAAATGGAGGGGAAAAAAACAGATGAAACAATAAAATTGACTTTCTTTCTCTCATCATCATCATCATCATCAGGCTAACATTATTGAAGGCTTATTTTTAATGTTAGCCACTGTTATTACTAAGGGCCATTAATGGTCAGGAGCTTACAGTGCTGGGATAATTCGGGTAGAGCTGAGAAGGGAGAGGTAACAATGGGGTTTATGGGCAGGAAGGGGAAGAGAGGGACCAGTGGTAGAGTTAATGGGTTATGTAATCAGGTAATTTCACTTAGCCTGGCCAAGCACATGGGATTAGACCAGACACAGTGAAGCAGGATCATGAAAGGCTTACAGGGGCCAAATTTTGCAGCATCTCTGAAGGATGGCGATGATGGGGCTAGAAGAGGATAGTTAATACACTCTCTAAAATGATCACTACCAACTGCTTTGCTCGGGTAATTGCGGCTGTCTGAAGAATTGATTCAGTGCTGTTTGGTTAGTCAGAGGAAACTATCCAGATTACCACATTCCTGCTGACTTACCTGAGGCCAGCCAAGAACTCCATGACAGCATTGTAGTTGCCCATGTTCCAGCAGCACTTGGCCACATGCACCAAATATGAGAAGACTTCCCGCTTCTCCTCCATGGAGCCTGCTGTGAGGATCAGCCATGTTACCCAGGAGCTCACCTAGAAGATGCAGGAGGGGCATTCACTGGAACTGTTCTGGGAGCCAGATCAATATTTTTTTCATAAGAAAACTTTCTGATTTTCAAAAAAAAATTCAGTATTAAGTAAAGGAAGGACTCAGCCTAGAGATCCAAAGTGAAAACCAAGATCCATCACTGCTTTGATACAGCTTATTGGCAAGTCATTAATGATTCTGTATCCACATCTTCATCTTTAAGATAACAAGGCCAAAAACGACAATTCCTAAGAGCTCTCTTGAAAGTGCTCTGGTAGTATTGTGGTGCACATAGCTGCCTTTCATAAGACACCTACTGATCTACACATTTCCATGAGACTATGAAAATAAGGCCTAAGGATAATTTTGATGGAAATATATTTGTCTGATGGACATAAAGACTAGATGCACTCAATGCACTTAGCATTGATTAAATACATTTATCAAGAAGTACATAATATAAAATAAAAATCCCATTTTTGACAATTTTTACAGATATGTCATTTATTATATATTTCCAATGTCAAAATAATAAGAACAAATATTCAAAGAGCACTTATTAGGAACCATTCTAAGCATTACCTATGTTACCTCATTGAACTTTCACAACGATCCTAGGAGTCAAGGACTATTCATATTCTCAGAGACTTGCCTGAGGTCCTAATCTAGTAGGTGGGAAAGGCTAGATGTGGACTCAGGGTACCTGATTCAGTTACATGATTAATCTCCAATAAATGCCCAGTGTGTACATGAACTCTAATGTTCTCCAACTCTGGGATGGAACTTATTCTAATATGATTTGCTATTTTTAATACACAGCCTGGAATAGAAAATTTAATAATAATTCACATCTACAAACCTCTTTATTATATACAGACTTGAAATCATTTGCTTGAACTCTAAGCTTATTTTGCTGCTGTTTATACTTTGTTGTTTGGACACTAGAGTCCATCTACGTTAATTTCTCCACCCTAGCTAATATCTGGGTTGATGAACTTGGTTGTTAACAGACTAAATCCTTGGTCTTGACCCCACATGGCTCTATTAGGTACACTTGAATCAGCAATAGTGCTGAAACCTGGAGAACAACTCTTTTCTCCCACTTGCAGAGAGTGAGACTTGAGCAGAGCTTTCATGGGGACTCAGACAACTGCAGGTTGTTCAAGATCAAGGGCATAATATCCAAGAGTAGGGAAAAAAAAAGGATAAGAATTAATGCCATTTAGCACTGGCAACAACTATAGAGGGCAGTCCAACCCCATTTTCCAGATCAAGTATCTGTGGCTCAAGGGAGAAGTGACTTTCTGAGGGCACCATTCTTGTTGATGTCAAAACTAGGACTCCCAGTTTAATGCTCTTTCTGTAACCTGATGAAAGTTGACAGTTTCTTTACATGTGGCTCTGGGTAGTCCTTTTAAGCACTCAATGTGGAGATGCACTTTTGAAAACAGAGCTGGAATAAAAGGAGAAGATATTGAACTTAAGACCCTCCTCTGAGCCCAGCCATGAGCCCAGGAGGCTCCCAATATGCCCTTTTGTTGGCCACCTGTCCTGGACCACACTGGCCCTCAGGCAACATCAGAACAGATATGAACTCAGATTTCCAGGAGAAGCCCAGTCCAGGTCACCCCAGGGGTGACCTTATAAGTTGGAAATTCAAACCTTTCACCTTTCCTGTTGAAATACATGTCAAATCAGGGCTCTGGAAAGTCACTGCTCTTTCTGGGTATTTTTGCAGCACTCAGTGACTGGAAAGGGTTAACTCCCCTCCTCTGGAGAGGCCAGCTTCACAGCACAGGTGCAGATAACCACTTGGTTTTGGGTTTTGATCCTGTCATGCATCCAGATTTATTTCCTATCAGTCGAATCATTTTCCATACACTTTCCCACAACGCTAGGAAAAAAATAGCAATACTGTATTTCACATGGAAACCTAATTTAAACCAACTGTTCCATTGCCTAGTGTGGGTCCCTAGAGCCCCTGGCTGTTGAGATTATGTAAGAAATGCTATCATAAACACACAAACACACACACACACATACCATCTGCTTACAACCTTCAGGGAAGATCCTTACAATGGCCTAATGTATTCATCATAATTTTAAGAGGCATTGAGTGGTGAGAGTGTCATTGATGAGACAAAATACACCAAAAAATAAATGGGGCCAAAACAAAAAAAAGATTCAGTGATGAATGTCACAATGTTGACCAGAGCATAAACGGTAGGTCATAGTTGCTAAGTGGAAAACAGGATGTGTTGCCAATTCAGAAGGAATTTCAGGATTCTGAAGTCAAAAGGAAAAAATCACAAAAATTGCATAAATATAAAGTACCATGGCTCTAGTATGGAGAGTGCCCCTAGGGTAGAAAGGTGCTAGCTGTGGCAGATTATGTCAGCTAATATATGATCAGTGGTTTCCTCAGAACAAGGAAAGAATCAGGCCCCCAGCTAAGTTCTTCAAGAGCTCCTCCCAGAAGGTTCTGGCTTAACATGATGATCCTAAATCCCTGGACCTGCCCAAAATTCCATCATCACTCTTCTCCTGAGATAATTTTTTTCTTTTGCCTTTTTCAGTACTCTTAGGCCTACCCAAACTGAGCATCTACCTAGCTCTCTCTTCTTACATCAAATACCTTATTGGTATCACTTTGGCTCAGTTTGGAAGGAATAATTCTTGCACCACTCATAGAGCCCTTTTCTTTGAACTTAAGACCTTAAGTGTCTACCCACTGGCACACAAGCCAAGATGGGAAGAAAAATTGATAGGTCAACAGACTGCAGCCTCCTGTGTAGCTGTTCCTTGGCCCCTGCATAAGTAAGGGGCAAGGCTACCTTCTGGATCTGACAGAAGCTTCACTCCCTACAGGAGAACTTCCTTGACTTCCACCCTGGAGAATGTCCTCATGCTGTGCATGCTATGGTACCCCATGGCACTCTGAGCTCTGTGCCCATCTGGTGGTGTGTTCATATGATGACAGAGGTTGAGCCTGCTGTGCTCACAGGTAGGCAGAAGTGTCAGTGACCAGCCAAGATCTGCCCCCTGTAAGTCTAATGAGGCCAGCGAATGAGTGAATGAATGATTAAATGACTGATGCTTATCTCCTAGAGGAAGGCTTTTCTGATGGTTCACCCAGGACCTTATGTTCAATTACTTCCTTTTCTCTTTGACTTAATGTAATATCTGGAGTTTAAAGTTACATCTGCAGTTTGATTCCCACCACCGCAGGGGTGTGCATCTGGCTTATTTTTGTTATATTTGTGTGTCTAACTCTTTCACATGAGTTTGTTCTGTCTCCCCCAGCAGACCCTAAGTTCTCAAGGACAGAGACCATCTTTCCCACATTTCTAGTATGGGGATGCTGGGTGCCTCAGGCTGACAGGCAGGCCATCTGAGTCCCAGGAGGCCATGGGCAGGGAGGATTCTCAGCCTCCAAGTGCTCAGGAATTATATTTGGGAAACAGCCTGAACATTTCCTATTGCTGTTCCCAGGTCCAGAAAAAGGAGACAAATGACTTTATGCCAAAAAGTTTTTGAATATGCTGAGCACAAGTTTTCATTAGAAGATATTTTGTAAAGGCTACCATGACCCTAACTGCAAAGGTTGGGCTCAAATGGTAAAATCTACAGAATCAATGAAAGTCTAGGCAAAACTACTCTAGCATAGCTTCCGTGAAGTGTACATCCACCCTGCCCTCTGTGGACCAAGACAACCTGTGAACTAGAGCACATGGGCACACACATGAATGCAACACACACACACACACTCATGCCTAGACAATGCTCAAGTGTGGGTCCTCACATTGGAATCCCTGGGGGGTAAGGTGGTAAGCTGTCCCAGACCTGGGACTCAGACTCACTAGGGCAAGGACTAGAAATCCACATCTTCAGGTGAAACCCCCAGTATTCTTAAGTGCACTGAAATTTGAGATCTAGCCCAGGGGCTCTGAATCCTTGTACCCTGGGTGCTTGAGTCAGGACCCAAGTGCCATTTCTAGAGCACATGCAGTTCAATATCATAAGTTGGCCACTCTCGTCTCATCACACCAACTGTGCCTGAGTCCAGGACTCTAACCCATCCGGAACGAGGAAGGGAAGTTGGAGGGACACAGGACAGCGTAGAGCACCCACATTGGAGTGGGAGGAGTGTGTTTAAGTCCAGTTCCACTGTTTCCTTGGGTATGTTCCTGAGGCAAGCCACCTAGCTGCTTTGGGCCTCAAGGTCTTTTAAAGTAAAATGGAAGTGATATTTACCTCAAAAAATCACTGTGAGGATGAAATGGGAGATTTTATCTGAAGATCTCAACACAATTCTTAGAGGGTGGTAAAGGGCTCAGTGACATTTATTACTGAGACTCTGGCAGCAGCTATACCTCCATATCTGAGCAGTAGGTAAAGGGGCCAAAATCCAGGTGCAGAACAGAGAGATCCAGAAGAAAGCAGTCTCTAAATCCCACTTGCTAACTGAGACAAGACTGGACCAGCAGAATCTGTGACTGCCCTGAGCACTGTCCTTTCCTAATAGAAGGGCAACTTACGTGTTACCTCTCTGAAAGGCTTCCCTGACTCCCTGTTAGGAAAAAGTTATAATTCCTCATCCACATGTATAAATGTATCTAGACCTAGTTCCAGATCCATCTTATCCATCTGACATTCTAAGCTCTAGGCCTATTCCTAGCTCTAAGCCATTTTTCAATATGATTACTTGGGTTGTAAATATGTAGGGCATGCATTTTGTTTGTATACTTGTTTTGTTTGGGATGTCCCACATCTACTCATCTGAATCTGTATAGATTACATGGGGCTGGCCATACTCCTACCTCTGGGTCTACCCTCAGGGATTTATTCAAAGATTAGTGTATGAACTGAGCCACACCAACTAAAGCTTTCTTTGAGTCTTTTGCTGAAACTATAAAGCTTTCTTTGAGTCTTCTGCTGAAACTATTGTTGTGTACATGGTGCTGGGGTTTGAACTTGCGTCCTCGCGCACGCCAGGCAAGCACCATAACTGCTGAGCCACCGTTCCAGCTCCAAGACACACCTTTTTGTTGGAAACATAAACTGTAAAGATCTGAGCCTAGGGCTGTCAAAAGCTACAACTATCAGGAGAGTCTGCCTGAGGATGAAGCCAACACAAAAGAAAGATGAAGACAGGTTCCTGAGGACATGTAGATTCCTACATCCAATCATGCCTGAAATCTTCTGGTGTTTCCATGCATATGAAACCATTTCCGTTTTTTGTTTGAGCCGGTTTGAGTTGAGTTGCTGCAAACTTGCAAATGAAAAAGAAAAAAAAACTGACAAGTATATTGTGGCTTGAGATGACCTGCCTTCTAATAAATACTTACTGAGTCTCTACTATGTACCATGAACTATGCTAGACACTAGAACTTGAAGCCTCATGGGAGAAAAATCACAGAGTGAAGTAATTAAATAGGTGCATGGTTGAGATTATGACTAAGTACAAGGTCAACTTTACCCATTTATATGCTATATCTCTGGAAGACTAGTCTTTCTACCACTCCTTGCTCCCGGCTGCCCTCCCAAAGCACTTTATTTATATCTCTGTAATGGTGCTTATTCTTTCCACAAACAGTTACTACAGGCTTGTGAATCTGTCGAGAATTATGCTAGGCATGGGGCAGGAAACAGTTGAAGCAAGTATAAGAAAATCAGGACAGCACACTCTGCCTGGCAAAAAAGCAGTTGTGTGCACGTCCATCTCCTTTACTCAACTCCTTGAGGGTACAGAGCATATTATGCTGACTGCCTTCTATTATTTGCATTTCTTGCTCAATGATTAGTAAAAGATAGTTGCTTATTCCCACATACTTCAACTGTAAATTCCCTAAATACTCAGAAATTAGGCTTTAAATTCACTAGACTTATTGACTGTTTTAAGACCAATTAGGGAAAATATTCTGAGATATATGAATACTATTTCTAGTTAAATGGACTTGGGAGAAACCTCTAGCAGCTGGGCAGGATGTGTTATTTTTCTTTCTTACTGTTCTTGATTGAATTGAATGGATCATTCATCTTGAAATCAATTATAAAATGACACTCAAAAGTAAGCCTCATCTCATGCATATTTTCCCCTTTGAAAAAGTAGTTACTGGGATGGAGCAGTGGCTCAGAGGTTATGGTGCCTGCCTGGCATGTGTGAGGACGTGGGTTCGAACTCCAGCACCACATACACAATGAAGTGTTGGAGCAATGAAAGCCACATGAAAAACTAAAGAAATCTGATTCTCTCTTTCTCTCTCTCACTGACCCTCTTTTAAAAAATTTTTTTTGAAAAAGTAGTTATTAACAGTCCTAGCATATGGTCTTAGTTATTTCAATCCCTTTTAAATATGATGGATTAAAATCCATAAGTAACTGTTTACATAAAAAGTCTTGATACGAGTGAACTGCTGGCACCAAACTATCCTGATCCTATTGCAGGGATATTCATGAATCATTTTTTTTTCTTCACATGATCTTTCTTTTTGGTGCTGGGGACTGAACCCAGAGCCTTGTGCCTGATAAGCACATATTCTACCACTGAACTACACTTCCAATCTCTCTTTGCATGATTTTAATAATCATAATTAGAACAGCTTCCATGTATCAGATATGTATTTGTGAAAAGTACACTGCTTATTCCACTTAGCACTCTCAGTCCTACAAGGCTGGTACTAATACTATTCCCATTTTAAGAAGAGGAACGTGGGGTTCAGAGTGGCTAAATAAGCTTGCCCAAGGTTATACACCTGTAAACTAGGGATGAGCCAAGTCAAAAGCCTGTGCGTTAAAACTACCAGGCCTAAGGTATTCATAGAGATGTATTGGGAAGGAGGGGGGCAAGGGGGAGGTATAAGGGTGGGTAATTAGGGGGAGCTCTAGGGGGTAAATCTAATTTTCAGAATATAAATATATTGTTTCGTTGGAAGCATGTTTGTTCAACAAATAAATTTATTTCTTGATAATAATAAAAAAAAACCTATCAGGCCTACTACTTTCCATTTGCCCTTAAGAGGTTTAGCCCCAACAGTGAATTAATTATAGCTTTGAGCCCCAGACAGCCTCTCTGGTCTACTGGTTCTTCACAAAGACTATGGGAAGCTCAGCTGCAAATGCAGCTCAGTCAGATCCTTGCAGAGAATGTGGTGTTGTCACCTGAAACATTTTTCCAGTGCTGCTAATCTGCCACCCATTTAAAATCTGTTTTCCATGTCCAACAGAATAGGACAGGGTTCTCCTGAATTCAAGTCCAGAAGATGAAAGAGTGTGTGGGAGAAGGCCCAGGAGACTCCAACCCTGCAGCCAAGTGTCCCCTGCAGAGGTTCGAGGATTCAGAGATGCCCCCAAACAGAAATGCTTGCTGAGTTGCTGCCACTGTGGAGTACCTGGTCCTGGTGGCCTCCTCTCTGAAGCTTATTGTGGGATCTCCAGCAAATATAAAATGTTCAGCAAGTCATGACTGGTGCCTACTCTTAAGCAGCTCACCCTCCAATGGGCACTGCTCAGGGCACTGTGGCAGGAGTGAGCAAGGCAGACAGACCTGCCCTCCCAGCAGATGGGGGCATCTATACCATTCAGCATGACTTGTCCTTCCTGGGCTCTCCTTCTCCTCTCCCACTTGAGGGATCTCAACTGGGCAGTGTCAGTAGGCACCATGAGATTGATTCTATCATGGCTGGGTTTGCGCTCCTTCCTTCCTTATTTTGGATTGAATCCAGGGGTGCTTTACCATTGAGCTACATCCACAGCCCTTTTTACTTTTTATTTTGAGACTAAGTTGATGAGGCTGACCTTGAACTTGTGATCCTCCTGCTTCAGCCTCCTGAGTACCTGGGATTAGGGGCATGTGTACTGTGCCCTATAGGTTTGCTCTTTTCTGACACCAGTGAAATCAAATGATATTAAATACTCCTATACTCTACTTAGACTGTTTTAAGCCATTAGCAAGCAATAATTCACCTACTTGTATAACAACCCAATAAAGAATGTCACTATCACTCCATTTTATAAATGAAATGGATGCATAGAGAGGTTCAGACACTTGCTTAAGATCACAAAGCTTAGTTAAGTAGTGAAGGTGGGATCCCAACGCAGGCTGTGTTCTGTTGGCACAAGTTTGTTCTTAAATAGTGGTGTTTCTTATGGCTCTGCCTTGGCCCTTCTTGATTCTCTTCTTATGCTATATCTTCTCCATAGATGTTTTTCTTCACTTAACTTGGTTTTACCCAACATTTTTCAGATGCTGGCTTCAAATGACTCTCTTATCTTATATATCCAAGAATGAACTGGGTATTTCCACCCAGAGAGTCCAAAGCCTCAAGTTCACTCTGTTCCCACTCCTGGACTCCTCTTTCACCTTCTAGCTCTTTATCCAATACCTTTCCAGGTAGCAAAGATGTCAGCCTTCCCTGAGCCCTCAGATAGTTAAGGAGTCCTTGCTACATGGCACTGTGACTGCTAAGCCCCTGCCCCTGCCAGGGCAGATAGTTTTGCTCATCTGTTATCCAGCACAGAGTCTGGCATGAGTGGGGAGTGCTCAGCAATCTCTTGTTCTGAGTTATGAACAAGGGACCACAGCCGACTCCCTGTTGATGCAACCTTTGTCAGGAGATGAGCCAAGCACCAGTGTTGTTCAGGGGACAGAGAACAAGATCACTTACTCTAGAGGGGATGGCCTCATTGCAATCACTGTCAGTATGCTCTTCAAGCTTGAGGTTTAAAGGCTATGCTAAGGAAGGATATCCAGAGAGCCATGATGAGAAGCCTATGGGTAATTTGGTCCCTGCCTAGAAGACTCCATTTTCCTGACATTCTTGGGTACCAGAGAGTGAGGGTAGCAGTGGACTTCTCATCTTCTCTGTCATGGGCTGGGCCCATTCTGAGGTGTCCTGAGTGAGCCCCGTGGATGGGAAACCACCGACCAGATGACACACTGGCCAGGAGAAGGGAATATGTGAATATTGTCTGCCAGGACCAGGAGGTTCTGAGACATGCTGTGAATCACTCTGAGCCTCAGAGCAGGTGGGCCCCTGTCACAGGTAAGCAGACGTGAGTCCAGCAAGTCACTATTTCACTTGGTGTGAAATACAAGCTTTTATCAATTACAATACAGATGGCGAGCAAGGAACAGGAGACTAACAACCAAACAAACACTGATGATCAAGCAGGAAGGAGAGAACACAGGGGAAGAAAATGGGTTTTGTGTGTGTTGGCACGTCTCACTGGAGACAAATCCAAGGAAAGAAACAAAAGATACTGTTACCTCACCCAGATCAATTACATCCTGGCCCCAGTGGATGCTGGGATCATTAAGAAGATGACAACGCCAGGTGTGATGGCACACTCCTGCAATTCTAGCAGCTCAGGAGGCTGAGGCAAGTGGATCACAAGCTCAAAGCCAGCATCAGCAATTTAATGAGGTCTTAAGTAACTTAGCGAGACCCTGTCTCAAAACAAAATAAAAAATAAAAAAGGCCAGGGATGTAGCTCAGTGGTTAAGTGCCCCTGGATTCAAGCCCTGATACAAAACAAACAAACAAACAAAAACCTGAATTCTGTCTCCTCAACTTCTCTGTTCCATGGCGGTTGGGGAGTATATGAAATGGACTTGAAAACAAAGAAATGCAAGTTCATTCCTGGGCTGTGCCTTTTGCTGTTTCTGCGACCTTGAGCAAATTTCTTTTTCTTTCTTTCCTTCTTTCATTTTTTTAATGAGAGAGAGGGATAATCAGTGGGAGAGAGAGAAACAGAGAATCAGTTTTATTTAGTTTTTCATGTGGCTTTCGTTGCTCTGACACTTCATTGTATATGTGGTGCTGGGGTTCGAACCAGCGTCCTTGAGCATGCCAAGCAAAATCTGTAACCGCTGAGCCACGGCGCCAGCCCTTGAGCAAGTCAACTACCCTGAGATTTGATTTCCTCATTCATAAAACGGGGACAATCAAATGTCCTGTATTACAAGGTGTGTGGTGACTAATAAAAGAGATAATAGATGTAAAGGGCCCCAGAGCTTGGAGCTAAGTACATGCTCAATAAATGTCAACTAATATTGATAATTAAAACAACAGTAAGCAGCTCCCTCTTCAAGATGTAGCCCAGATGGACACAACACTGGACTTTTACTACAGAGCCAGTTTCTCTGTTCAGCGGAGAGGGACTTCCTAAGGATGAGGGCCTCCAAAACAATAATCCTTTGTATCTTTTAAAGACGCCAGAAAGAGAGGGAAAAAGAAGGCAGAAAGGGGGCAGGTCAGGCTTTCAGAAAGCTTAGGAACAGACCACCTAAGGAAAGCTGGCTCCGAGGGGTACAGTGGGAGCAGGAAATGGAGAGGCTCTGAAAACTGGGGACACATGAATACTGCCAGCCTGGTAGGTAAGGCAGTCCTGGAAAAAACACTGGTGAATAGAACAGGTTCTTAAAAGACAGCGGCCCTGAAAACCCAGTGCCTTCTTCCTGGAAACATCAGGGACACTGGCCTGCAAGCCTCAGCATCCGATGAAGTAGGTTTAACAACATCACATGACATTGGCCATTTCAACATCTTTCCTGCTTTGTGAGAAGGAAGAACACACCCCAATTCTGTGTAAAAAACCACAGGGTTGTACAGGAAAGACAAAAATTCGAGGACATTCAGCACTGTATAAAATTACCAGAAATGCTTTGCCAACTACCTAATCTATAAAAATAAACAATGAATGTCCTGCAAGGAGATCGTGTAACTGGTGCGTGGTCACTGTCTGTTGGAGCAAAGCAAAGGAACTTGAGTCTGACAGCTGAAAGCTTGCATTCAATTTGGGATGTCAAACAACTGCCCAGTGGCCAGGTTCCAGCACTTGCAAGCTACACTTGATACTTCATTTGTCTTGTTTGTTGACTGGCGTGCTTGCTCATATGTGCCCGTCCCTCTGAGGAATTAGATTTTAAAATCTTGATGGACAGACACTCGATCTGCTAATTTTGAATTATGAACCCAAGTTCTACAGCTAGTAGGTGCTCAATAAATATTCCAGCAGCTATCATTATCCCTTCCTGCTCTTCAGACCACAGATAGCAATAGGTTGGCAATTTTTTTTTAGGTAATGTTTCCCAAACTGTGTTCCAGGGGATATGTTCTAGCAGATGTCAAGGATTTTGTGAAGGAAGTATATGGGGCCGTATTAGTTCAGGAAAAGCCAGGATAAAAAAGATTTTTTTTTTTTTTTTACTGGCAGGATTTCTTGGCGCCTTTAATATGCTAACATGCACAATAAATCTCTAAGAAGGAACTAATATTTCATGTTTCCCCAGTTCCTCTGACCATGTGATTCCCCCCTCCCCCAAAAGGCACACTAACATCTAGAATAACCCTGGAATATTAGCCTTTCCCACCACTTTATTGGAATATTGGTCTCTTGCCACTATTTTAGCCTGGAGAGGACATAACCTGGTGCTTCTCACCACTGGTGGTTCTGTAGACTGTGCACCTGTTTCTAGCCATTTGAAAATACATCCTTTCAACTCTGGAAACCACTTGGGGTAGGTGCTGTGGGAGGTCAAAATCCTGGCAGCATAGAATTTTATGTAATTGGTGCCATAAATCCAGAATCAATATGTCATTGGAAAAATTCTAAAACCAACACACAAAGGAAGATTTTTCATATAATCCAAAGTGAGAAGATTAAGGAATGTGGGCATCTATTATTTCACAGCCAAGGCTACTGTGAGGAAACTGCCCAGAGAGTAGACTAGCTTACAGCCTTGTGGTCCTGTGAAATAGGGTGACAGCTAATAAACCCATGGACTTCAGAATGTTTGAATTGGAAAAGTCCTTAGTTGTTATTTAGCCCACTTTCCTTACTGATAAATGAAGAAAAAGAGGTCCAGGGAGATTAGGTGTCTTGCAAAGGTCACTCAGTGAGTGCATGGCAGGGCTGGGGCCAAATCCCAGTCCTCCTGACCTCAGGACATCCTGTGTTCACAGCCAGCTGGGCTCCAGTTATCTCTGGGAAGAGGCCCTGATGCACCGCCCATCTGCTCTCTCATCTGGGTGCACTCCGAGTGCTGCATGCCAGGAAGGAGCAAGGGGGTCTGATGGTAAGGAAGAAGGGGGCAGCTGGGAGCTGCACAATTGCTAAAGTTCTCAGAGATGGTGGCAGTGGGTCCTAGTTAGGCAAAAGCCTAGGAATAAATTGGGAAAGAGCCAGGACAATGAAAGCCCAGTGCGGAGCCTGCCATGTCACAGCCCTCAACAAGCTGGATGGAGTCCAAGAGGTGGCTGTGGCGGCAGACCTGTCTGCAGAATTTCAGATATGCTGGCCTTGAACTTTTCCCCTGCAGCTCCAGCCAGAGAGGGATGCCAGCTGTGCCCTGCAGACTGGGCTGCAAGAGGGAAAGGAGGAGAATGGAGACTTGGGGCAGAATTCTAGAAAGGAGGTCTATGGAAAAACAGAGCAGAAATAATGGTATAGCTGCTATTGGTCTTCATTAGGGATGGCAAGAGAGGGAGAGGCCAAAGCATGAAAACCTCCCCTGCTCTGTGAGCGGAGGAAGGCTTCAGGAAGGGTCCTCCAGAGAACAGTCTGGTTAGGATCTGTTTCAGGGAGGGAGGGAGCAGCTACAAATTAGGGGCTGGAGACTGATGGGGCACAGTGGGAACAAACTCCAGGGTAGGAGCTGGAGAAATTCAAAACCTTGGACCTAGGGAGGCTGAAGTGAGCTTGAGACTGGTAGAGGAAGGGGATTTATTTTGGAGGCTGGGACCTTGTAGCTGACAGGATTTTATATTGATTATGTTGAGCAGGCTGAAATTAAAGCCTGCTTGTTTTCTTTAGCTTAGTCAGCCAAAGAAGCCTGGAGCTGTTGACAGTTCTATAAAAGTGACAGATTCAGGGTCTAGGATTCTGGTAATTTAAGGGTTACATGGATCCTCCAAATACCAATATTGCTTTCCTTACAGAGAAAGGGTGAGTGGCAACCTTACATGGGTAAATTCACGTTTTACATCTAGCTAAAGAAATATTTACTTGGGAAGTACTGATGCGGGTTTGGTGGTTCCTCCTGGATTCAAAAAACGAAACTGAGGGATGCAGAGGCAAGCATAGCAGAGAGATTTTATTTTTTTTAAATTTATTTTTAAAAAGAGAAAGAATCAATCTTATTTGGTTTTTCATGTGGCTTTCCTTGCTCTGACACTTCCTTGTGTACGTGGTGCTGGGGGTTTGAACCAGAGTCCTTGCGCATGAAAGGCAAGCACTGTAACCACTGAGCAATTTAGAGAATAATTCTATAAAATGGGCCCACATGCTTTCTCTTCCAAAATGAAATTTACCTGCAGGGCTGCCTACCTGGCATTAGTGAACAGGACCTCACATTCCTCAGCACACTACCTGTAATCTGCAGAGGAAATCCAGGCCAGTAACAATGTCCATAAGAGGAACCCGAGTTACCCTGAAGGGGAAGACTTTTGAGATCAGACACTGAAACTCATGGAGATAAGGATAATTCCTCCTATCCAGAAAATCTGTAAGAATATATGGTTAAGAATTCAATTAGAGGGGCTGGAGTGGTGGCTCAGCGATTGTAGCTCTTGTCTGGCATGCGCGAGGATTGGGTTCGAACCCCAGCACTGAGGCAGGGGGAAAAGTTAGGCAGTCAGTGTAGACAGAATGATGCAGGTTGATAAGGAGAAAATTAACTGATGGACATTTTTCCTGAGAGGGCAAAGAGCATTCCACTGCCCTAAGCAGAGGTGCATATCAGCTTCACATCCCCTTCGCTAACAATGGCTATCCAGACAGTGACTCCACTCTGCTAATAAAGATGCCTGTGGCCCAGGATCAGAGTCTAGCTCAGACCAGAATTTTGCACTCAAGCTCCGAGGTATGGGGGAGGGAAGGCAATGATTAACCCAAAGAGAGAGAATCTTGAGAGACTACAAGAAAGATGAGCAGGACCCCCCTCTTCGAGTTCTCAGCTCTGAGACTCCCTTCTCCTGGAGAA
This sequence comes from Aplodontia rufa, assembly GCA_004027875.1. Taxonomy (NCBI): domain Eukaryota; kingdom Metazoa; phylum Chordata; class Mammalia; order Rodentia; family Aplodontiidae; genus Aplodontia; species Aplodontia rufa. The sequence goes on along the minus strand of PVKS010003768.1, from coordinate 21,237 downwards.
GCCTTTTCTTTCTATCCTTTCTTAAATAAATTCTGTTTGCTCTGCTTGCCTTGGTGTCCATCAGTTTCATTCTTCATCTCCGAGAGGACAGGAACCCAACATCCACAAAACCGGCATCAGCACTACATACACAACGAAGTATGGGAGCAACGAAGGCCACATGACACATGGAAAACGAAATAAAATTGATTCTCTCTTTCTCTCTAAAAAAGAAAGAAGAGAAAAGAAAAGAGAGAGAGAAAGAATCCAATTAGAACTGGTCAGCATGGGTCAAGATGATCCAGAGTTGCCACAAGTGTGAGGACTTGAAAGCCTGATGTCAAAAGTCAAGAGGTGGACCTGGGTGGGACTCTCTGGAAGCTTCTCCGGGATCCCCAATAAAACTTGGAGTTCAGGAGAGGCCTATTGTCCCTCTCTTCTTTGAGAGGACCCGCTTGAGAGTGTCCCCTTTCCCTCTCCTATCCCTTAATCTCATTCCTGTTACTCTGAGCAACATGTTCCAAAATCTTTCTGACTTGATCTCAAGAGTTGGGTCAGGGAGGGTCTTTGCACTGCCTCAGTTTCCCTAGAAGGCCCAGCTCCGTAATGAGTGGACAAATGTTCTGTATCAGATGCTGTGGGGGAGCCCAGGATTGAAGTCATGGATCCTGGCTTCAAGTCTCAGTTCTAATATTTGCTGTGTGATAATATTACTTAGTTTTTTTCCCCTTCAATTTCAAGCAAGTCTGTGAGCCACACCTACCTTACAGAGTCATAGGATTAAAGACAATAATGTGAACATTCTTGGCACAGTAGGAAGGTTCACCAATCTCACTAATTAATCAGCACGTATTCAAGGATTCCAGATGTGGCATGTGGTTTTGTGAGGTTCCTCCACTGAATGTGGTGTTTCTTTGAACTTGGAATTTTAAATGCCTTATTACATTTTCCTCACTATTTTACTTCTTAGTCCCTCCACAGTCTCTCTGCTAGATAATGTGATTTTTTGTACTTATGCATAGAATGTGCCTACATTATCTCCACCTTAGGTTTCAAATTCTACATTTTCATCTCTCTGGGGACAGGGAAAAAACTAGAAAAGGATGATGTATCTAAGGTCCATGAGGTACCACAGGCAAACTGACAGATGCTAATAAGAGAGTAAAAGCAAACTTTACTATAAGCTGATGAAAGTTGAGTATATTATATAAAATAAAGAATATCTGGAAGCTAGAGATTTTCATATAAAACTGAGAAATTTCTATTTTCTCCTATTTTTCTAAGTGCTAAAAAACATTGTCAAAATTTAAATGTTTTAGTCAAATATTTTTCTGAAACAAAGTTGGTGTGCATACTTTTTTTTTACCTTTTAACTATAAATAATTAGATTCCAGTCTTGTATCAAATATATCCAACACCTGTAACATATAAACTTTGGCCAAATTTCCTAAAAATGCTGGACATGTTTTAGTATTTTAATGATAGAACCCAGATGTCCTGGTTTACATGCCCTGGAAGAAAAGAAACACACAACCTTACAAAGAACACTCACCACTTTAAATCTGATTAAACTCTATGCCAAACAAGGACTGGAAAGAATATGATGTTTGTACAAACAATCTTTTAAAAAGTATTTTTCAAGTCCACTTAAATGTTCTAGAAAACTCCTGAAATGTGAACCAGCAATATTTATTTACATTCCACTCCTGCATTAAAGTATTAGTTTGGGTCATGGCTTGGTGCTTGGAGCAGAATTGTACTGATGATAAGCTGAGTTCTGAGAATGAAATGAACCCTGGTTTGGCCCCTTAAGTGAATGACAATACCATTTAGAGTCCAGTGATTCTTAAGCACAGCCCACTTTCGGAATCACTTGAGAGTGTTTTTAAAAAATACCCAAATGCAAACTTCACTATTGAGCATAAAATTCAGTAGCCTGGGGAGGGGAGTAGAATTGCCCTTATGAAAGTTTTCCTAGGTGATTCTGAGAAAGTCTTTTGTTTGGAAACACCATCTAGGGCTCAGGGAAATAATCACTCTTAAATGTGCATAAGAATTACTGAGGATCTTGCTAAAAGGTAGATAATGACTCAGTGAGTGAGGGCAGGGACAGAAGATTCTGCATCTCTTGCAAATTCCAAGATGGTGCTGATTCTGCTGGTACATTTCCTTCTCCAGTCTTTTCAACTTGTTACAGTCCCTCCTTTGGCAATTCCTTCACTTCAATGTCTTCACACAATTTCAGACTCCAGGTCTTGCATTATGTAGGATGGGTCTCAGTATGGGTCTGTCCAGTGCTTCCTCATGACCAGACCCAGGTCCTACTGTCCTGGCAAAGAGAAGATGGACTCTGCCTTCCGAATCACACCAGAGGATACGTGATACAGTCCCTTTGCACCACATGTGGCAGGGACCTTGGCCATTTGGTCAGGTAGCTGTCTACCAGGTATCTGTGGATGGAGCAGGGCAGTCTCTTCAAGGAACATGCCCCTGACGGCCTAGGAGTATCATTTCAATACCACTGGCCTGGTGCAGTGGAAGGCATGCTCTATTGACTACTTGGCCATTTACTAATTGCAATTTCAAATTTTTGGCCATATAGATTTGCCCACTGTCCTCAGCTGATGCACAGCCTGGACCCATCCCCAAAGGCCAATAGAATAATATGCATCATTGAAAATGCGTCCACCACAGCTGCACATATCAACATGAGCACAGTTCAAATCCAAGCCTGAGTAGAAGAAGCAGATACGGATGATGTGATCAAAACTTTCCAGTGACCCCCCTCCCCCACTTTCATTTTTGGATAAAGTTGAAAACTCTTACAATGACCTTCCAAGCTCTATAGACTGGGCTGTCTGATTCACAGTCTTCTGCTTCTTTTTCTACCCCCACAGCTCATCCCCACCAGTCACAGTCAACTGTGCTGGGCAAGTTCCCACAGGGTACTTGTCCTTACTGTTCCCGCTGTCTGGAATGTTCTTCCTTGCCCCATGCAGATTGCTCTCTCCCTCAACCCCTTCCTCTCTACTCAGATACCAGCCTTTCAGGGGGGTGTCTCCTCAGCACACTACTGAAGGTTGTAACAGCCTCAGCCTCCTGAGTCCCTGGGATTACAGACCATACCTGGCAGCAAAGTGGTTTAAAGCTGTCTTGATGCACTGTTTCCTGGGTGAGGTGGCCAGGTGGCAACTTTCACCCTCTGGCCTTTGCCAGCTGGTCAGTCATCCAGCATCTGTGGAGCAACATCTAAGTAACAGAACTGCCTTCGGCTTCATGTGCATGACTTTATTCTTTTCATTAAACAGACTTATACGAACTGTGCCCCTTTTCCCTCTCATCAGGTTCCTGGCTTAAAGTTTATTCCTGCAAGTAATGCATGCTTATGAAAATAATTCAACAACATAGCATTCTATATAGCAGGGGATGACATTCTCTCCTTCCTTCTCTCACTATGGGTCACCTCAAAAATGAAGTTTCTTTGCCCTCTTTGCAGCAGACAGGTGAGAGTTCCCTGGGGAACGGGAAGGTGGTGGAAGGAAAAACTTTTGCAAAGCTGGATTACTTCTGTATATAAAAGGACTTGTCAGGAATTTCAGTTTTCAACCATCTGTAGCATGTCACACTTGTCAAAAGCTTGGCTAAGGCAACTGGAATTCACAAGAGACATCCTAAGGATCACACCAGGCATTAATTCCTGAGATTTCCAAAGCTTTATCCATGTGCCAAATAAGACTGAAGGGTAACTCACCTGGACCAAGTGATCTTAGTCCCCCACCTCACATCTTTAGAGTCCTGCATTAGCATTATGTGCCTTAACTGAGGGACAATAAAAAATGTAGCCCAAGGGAAACTGTTTCTGAAAATGATTTTTGTCCTCAAAACTGTTCTTCAAGGTACATTTTCTATAGTACACATGCCAGACATTCCTCCCAGAGATCTAAGAAGCAGCTTGGATTTTCTGATTTGGTGCACTGCTACTTCTTTGCCTTCTTTCTCTCCTTCCTATTCTTCCACTCTGCCATGATGAGCATGATTTTACCCATCATATCACCCTTTTGGCCTAGGCTTCCAGGAAGCTCTGACTGACTCTTCAGTCAATTGCTATCAACTATTTCCTTTGCCTTGGGATCTGTGCTTGCATAATTCTAGCCTTGCACATATGATTCTAGCTGTTTTTAATTCTACCATTTAAAAAAAAAGCTACCTTAAGTACTTTTTCCTTCTTTTTTTGGGGGGGGGTGTATGCTTTTGCAAGTAGGAGAAAATATAAATAATATAAAAAAAGTTCAATACTGACATTTTACAATTTATAGGTAAGGGAAACTAAGGGCCAGAAAGGTTGCCTTTTGCTGCAAACCACATACAACTCTAGTCAGTGGAAGTTTTTAGACCAAAACCTGAGGATTTCTGTCCTTTCTGTTTCCCCATATTGTTTCAAATTAAAGACTAATATTTCTCTTGCTCTCACAGCTTTTTTCCTTGTTTGTTCTGCTCCTGAGAAGGAAAGCCAAGGCTCGGGTCTCGGTGCTTCTCTCTCCAATCATCACCATCAACGCACAAGGCAGACGGTCCAGGAAAGAGGCAATGTGTTCCAGAAGCTTTGTATTTCACTCATGGAGACTCAGCTCCAGCAACCTAAGTCCACGAAGGACTCTAGACGTAACTGTGGGGCTATCGGTGGTTGAATATATTTAGGAATTCACGGGTCTCAGGCAAGGCATTTTTGTTGCCAAGTACGTGTTCATCAAAAAGAAAGCAGCAGGAAACTTAAGCACACTGTGGAGCTCCACATTTTAAAGCTTTAAAAAATGGTAGTTTAGGAGCTGGGATACAGCTCAGGGGTGCAGTGTGTCCTTGGCATGCATGAAATCTTGGGTTCAATTCCTAGAACCACAAAAAAATAAAAATAAAAAAACTAATAAAGTGATAGTTTAGACTCACAAACCAAAAGTGATCAGTTGATTGGAATTAAGATAATAATTTCTGCTTAAGATATTGACATAAAGTCAAAATGCTACATGCACCTGTATATTTCCTTGTATGGAAAAATATGGCAAGTTTAAAGATGGGTCCAGGAAATGCTAACTTTGGTAAATATTCAGAGTGGACTGACAGGGATTCCTAAGTGCTGTGGAAGAGGGGATCACAGTGGGGAGCAGAGTATGTGATAGCCACGATCTGCCAGGAAGGCCACTATGCTTAGGGGCTTTGAAGGCACACAGTCTGCCCTGAATACCACTTCTACCACTTACCAGCTATGTGAACTCCAATATGGTTTGTAATTTCTTGAGCTTCAGTGTTGCCATCTATAAAATGGGAACAACCCTAGAACTGGAGCACTTAATAAGGAGTCCCCTAGAGTGTGAAGCACACAGAACAGAGCTGACTATCAGAGCCAGATTATAACTATTTTACTTAACCAAATGGGCAAGAATCATAAAGAAAAACTGAGAGAGAGAGAGAGAGAGAGAGAGAGAGAGAGGGAGAGAGGGAGGGAGGGAGGATACAGTGGAAGGAACTAAGGAGGTGTTGGGTAAATTTAGCAAGGGCAGATTTCACTTCCTGGGGTTGGGGTAGATGCAAAGATGAATTTTCAGACTGGACTATGGTGAGCCAGCTCCATCAGGGTGAAACTGGTCAATGAATGAGCTCCATACCTGGAAACTACCTGCTCCTGTTACAGATTATAGCCAAGGGCCAGGGACTCTTTACTGTGTCAAGTCATAAATGGCCAACGGAGTATGGCAAAGTGCCCTACAGAGTAATGACGGGAAAGATCCTCAGCCGATGGCCCAAGAAGAAACCCAGCAGAAGATGACTTTTGGCAGCTGGACTCTCATCAACTGGAAAGGGCCATGGAGGAGCATCGGCTGTGCAGGGCAGGTAATGGCGAAATTCTTGGCTCAGCATTGTCACAGATTGATCTGGATCTGAATGTAAAAACATCTTGCCAAAATCTTTCTGACACAGGAAGTTCAAAAGTAATGAAAGATTAAACAGCTACATATCCTTTAAAGGTACTGCTAGTATCTTGGGGGTCAGGGGAAAAGAATTTGAGGTCAGGAATAACTAAAGTTTATATGGAAGATTTCCCTTGATATAAAACATCTTGATCGACAGAGCTAAGCAGTCTAGAGGTTTATTATGAAGATGCATTCACACATGGTAGATTATTTAGATGTTGGGTTCTATTAACATTTGTAAGTGAAGCTTATTAAAAATAAGTTGCTTTTATTTTTAATCTGAAAAGCAAAACTAAACAACATTTAAAAGAACAAGCTAAAACCAGGCTGGATTTTGTCATTAACTTGGCAGAAACAGTGGCCTTTGATTTTGTGCCTCATTATTTGCTGGATTATTTATTTATTATTTATTATTTATTTATTTCTACCAATTCTTTTTCCAGATTTCTTTAAATTTTAGGAACAAAATGCTCCCAGAATATCTACAGTCATCTTTTTCTTTGGATGTCTCAATGAACAATAAAAAATTATAATAAGTACTTCATTTGAGGCTCACATATTTCAAAACTATACAGTCGTTAAAAGAATCACCTTATTAAAAAAATACATCAAGATCAAAGTGAAATTCTTTAGAGGATTTTTTTCTGTGGGACAAAGTGGTCTAAATAAACAATGACATTTTAGATTTTTCTATTTTTCTCCATTTTGTACAAGAAGATAACTTTTTAAAAAGTGAACTTATTTTATAATATTTTTAGATTTGCATGAGTAATACAGATAATTCCCCTATGCCTGGTACCCCATGTCCTCTTTTATTTATATCTTAGGTTAACATGAAGCATCACAATTAATGGACTAATATTTTTACATTATGAACTAAATTCCATACTTTATTTGTCAGTTTTTATCAAATGTGCTTTTGTTGTTGTTGTTGTTGTTGTTGTTGTTCCAGGGACCCATCCAGAATATCACATTACATTTAGTCACCATGTCTCCTTTGGCTCCTCTCAGCTGTAACAACTTCTCAGACTTTCCTTATTTTTAATGATCTTGACATTTTTGAGAAGTACTCATCAGGTGCATTGCAGAATGTACTTAAGTTGGGATCTAATGTTTTTCTCATGGTGAGACTAGTGCTAAGGTTTTGTGGGAGGAAGATCGCAAGGTAAAGGGCACATACTGCCAACATATTTCCCTGTAGATGCTGACCTTGACCATCTGGCTGACATAGCATTTTTCAGCTTCCTGCACTCTAGAGCTACTGATTTCCCCTCCTTCCATGCGAAAGTCTTTGGAAGGAAGTCACTTGCACAGCTCATACTTAAGCATCAGGGAGCTATGCTCCACCTCCTACAGAGGAGTAGTTCTTTGGAATCCTTTGGCACAAGAGATCTGTCTATTATTCTCCACTTATTTACTCTCCCCATTTACTGATTTAACCATTTTACTATCGATTCATTAATGTTTATTTTGTGCTCCTTTACTTTCTTGCTTAGATTGTTCTAGCTTTAGCCCTTGGGAGCTCATCCAGTCAGCTCTCTTATCTCTCTTTTTTTTTTTTTAAAGAGAGAATCAACTTTATTTAGTTTTTCACATGGTCTTCATTGCTCCAACACTTAGTTGTGTATGTGGTGCTGGGGTTTGAACCCGGGTCCTCGTGCTTGCCAGGCAAGCGCCGAAACTGCTGAGCCACCGCTCCAGCCCTTTTCTTTCTTTCTTTCTTTTTTTTAAGAGAGAGGGCAGTAAGAGAGAGAGTTCAAGAAAGTGAGAAAGCAAGAAACAATTTTACTTAGTTTTTCATGTGGCCTTCATTGCTCCGAGACTTCGCTGTGTTCATGGTGCGGGGGTTTGAACTCCTGTACTTACGCCTTCCGCTGAGCCACTGCTCCAACCCCTCCCTTATCTCTTTGACAGACTCCACCACTGGTTGTTCCCCCACCTAATTTTTTTAATGATGCATTATAGTTGTAGAAAATGATGGGATTTGTTGTTATATATTTGGACATGTATACAATATAACAAATTAATTTCACCAATATCACTGCCCAGCACTTCCCCCTCTCTCCTTCCCTCCAACCCTTGGTCTCTTTCCTCTACTGATCTCCTTTTGATTTTCATGAGACCCAACCCCATCTTTCTTTGTCTTTTTCCTTTCTAGCTTCCACGTATGGGAGAAGCACACAAGCTGTGACCTTCTGGGTATGACCTATTTCACTTCATGAGATGGTCTCTAGTTCTATCCATTTTCCTGCAAATGCCATAATTTCTTTTTTCTTTATGACTGAATAAAACTCCACTGTGTATATAATGGAGTTTTCCTTATCCATTCATGCACTGATGGACACCATAGTTTGGCTATTATGAATTGTGCTGCCATAAACATGGGTATGCATGTACCACAGTAGCATGACAACTTGGATTCTTCAGGATGAATACTGAGGAGTGACACAGTTGGGTCAGAAGGTGGTTCTATGCCTAGTCTTTTGAGGAATTTCCATACTGATTTCCATAGCACCTCTGTTTTTGTTTGAGCACCTCCTTATTTTCTGGCACTACCAGATGATCCAGGTTTATCCTATATTTTCAATTTCAGTACTAAAATTAGTCATTTCTCCAAGGAGTGTTGATTCCTTTTATTGGAGAATAGTATTAGAAACCAAGATTTGGGGGGCTGGAGTGGTGGCTTTGCAGTTACAGAGCTTGCCTGGCGTGCTCAAGTACATGGGTTCAAACCCCAGCAGCACCCACATACACAGCTAAGTGTCAGAGCAATGAAAGCCATATGAAAAACTCAATAATAATTAATTCTCTCTGCCTCTCTCTCTCTCTCTCTCCTTCTCACTTAAAAAAAAAAAGAAGCCAAGATTTGGGGGCGAGGTGAGCTTGTTGCAAGTGTGATGTCAGATATCTTTTGTCTTCTCAGATGATAGAGCAAGGAGATGTAGATACGTGTGGGATCCTGTGTATACATACATATTTATAAATATTTCTACATGCAACCATCTCTATGATACACTAAATAATAGTTCATTCTAATGTCAAGGAGGTAATTTTTGACTTGCTTGTTTCTGACACTCTTCTGTTTCTAGAATGGAAAAAAAAGTAAATTTCAAATTTGAAAAATAGTTGAAATCCATCCTTCCACCGTCAGTTCCTAGCCCAGCCCTGCCTGCCCCAGCATAGTGGGGCAGGTCAACTGGCCCTCTCTGTGGCTGCCCAGTCATCCTGAATGCCTCTCCCTGGGGACCCTGCCTGGTCAGGCTTGTAGCGATTTCTTCCCCAGCACGTCACAGGTCTGTCATGCTGACTCCATTCCTGCTGACTTCCATCACACAGGGTCATCTCTCTTGACAAAACTGACTCACACTCGATGATTTACATCTTGGTCATTTATCTGTTTCTGTGAAGAGTTCACAAACGGGAGCCAAAACAAACTCCAGAATGCATCTAGGCAGAAACCTCTGGCTGTTTTAGACTTGTTGTAACTTACTTTGCCAAAATCTAGAGGGAAAAAATGAAACACTTAGCTCATGTGGGAAAACAGTTTTACATGAAAGTGGACAGGATCACCACCATCATAAGCAGAAGATTTTCTTGCTTGGGTATAGCACTTTATAGTTTACCAAGAACTTTTCTCTTTCTTTCATTCCTTTCTTCCTTTTTTTTCTTTTTTTTCTTTTTTTGAGAAAGGAAGAGAGAGAAAGAATCAATTTTATTTATTTTATTTTTTCATCTGGTTTTTCATTCTCTGGTTTGAAGTTGGGTCTTCACAAACGCCAGGCAAGTTCCATAACCATTGAGCCAACACTCCAGCCCTACCAAGAATCTTTCTGCATATGCTGTTAGACTTCTGCTTCCATTTTCACAACAATCCTCGTAGAGTAAGCAGTAGGGCAGGGATTGCTGTTCCATTTGCAGATAAGACACTGAGGTTTGTGACAGCAACAAGATGGAAGCAAATGGAATTCTCACATCACCATTGGGAGCATTAAATGATACAGCCACTTTACAGAAGGCTGAGAAATAGTTTAATATTTACCTAAGAGAAATAAAAAACTATATTTATCTCTTTTAGAAGATATTTGGTAGTTTAATTGCAAAGAAAAAAACCACCTGAAAATAAATATCCTTCAACTAATAAATGGATAAACTATGGTAGATCATAAAAGAAAACTACTTAGAACAAATTATTAATCTGTATAATATAATATGATGAATTTCCACTGGGTACAAAAAAAAAAGGCCAGGCTCAAAAGATGAATTTGACAGTAAACTGTACTTTAAAAAAGGAAAGAACACCATTGAAAATGGGGGTGGATGGAAGGAAAGATTCAATAAGCTGAGTAACCTACTAAGCAACTTGCTCATAGCCACTGAATAGAACCAGGAATTGAACCTGTGTCTTCTACTTTCAAGAGCAGTGTTTTTATTCAGAACAGACACCTGCCCAGAAAATAATTAGTTTCTCTTTTCCCTGCTTAGACTCACAATCCCAGATGGAGTGGGAATCCTAAGTGCTGACTCCTCACTTTTGTCCACACTCGGAAGTGGAGCTCTACCTTTTCCTACCTGGGCCACACGTTCTCACTCAAGGACTTAGAAGGATGGTAGCCAATCGGTAAACAACGAGACTAAATCTCAATATCATGCTTCCTTGTCAGAGATATTGCCAGAAAAAAAGATTTGAATAGAGATGTAACCCAACGAAGACACACAAATGTAAGCCCATGGAAAGCTAGTCAACACCGTTAGCCAGGAGGGAAATCAAACCACAATCATGAGATACCACTTCGTACCTCCTAGGATGTTATAATCAAAAAGGCAGAGAAGAGCAAGTGTTGACAAGGATGTGGAGAAATCAGAACCTTCCAGCATTGCTGGAAGGAACGTAAAACGGCGCAGACACTCCAGATCACAGTTTGATAATTCCTTGAAATGCTAACCATGGGATGATCACATGACCCAGGAATTCCACCCTTAGGTATATGCTCAAGAGGAGGAATGAAAGCATAGGTAAACACATTTTTTTTTTTACCCAAATGTTCATACCAATCATTAACCAGAAACTATTATTCATAATAACCCAAAAGCATAAACAAACTCAAATATCCATTAGCTGAGAAATAAATAAAATATGCTATAAATACATGACAAAATATTCAGCCACACCAGAAATGTCTTACATCCACAACACTGAAGGACTGGGAAAACATGCTACATGAAAGAAGCCAGACAAAAAAGGCAACACAGTGTAGGATTCTATTCACGTGAAATGTCTAGGAGAGGTGAATGCGGAGAGGCAGGAACGAGATGAGTATTTTCCGGGGAGGAACGGGGAGTGACTGCTAATGGATAATGGGTCTTTTTGGGGTGGAGGTGAATATATTCTATTGCTTGTGGTGATAGTTACACAACTCTGAAAATACAAGACTATACACTCTGTGTATATTTTTACTGTGTGAATTATATCTCAATAAAATTGTTAACAAAAAATTGAACTGAAAACCATAAACAAAAATGAAGGATTGCTAAAGGTGGAGAAAGCACAGAGGGCAGGGAGATTAAGTGCTCTGAGCTGGGGAGTTGTACCTCACTGTGCCCGAGCGGGGATCTTCCCCTCTAACTCTCTCATGTGAAAGGTTGGCTAGCGTTCCCCTTCCATCCTGAGAGCTGCCTCCTCACCCTTTGCAGGGAGTATAGGTGCTTCTCCCTGAAAACCAGGCTGAGGTGGATTGGACAAGAAATCAGTATCTAAAAGGGACAAAGAGGACACTTCACATTACAATTTATAGGAGAGCAAAACTCCCACTATAACCTTCATCCTGCTGAATGGGCCCCTAAGCCCATGTGCAGGGGTACAGCAAGCGAGTAGGACATACAGGATATTTTGGATTTAGAGTTTGTATAAGTCTGTTTTCTGTTGCCAGTAACACAATATCACAGACAGGGTTCATGTTCTGGAGATGCAAGATTAAGGGGGTGCATATGTGATGGCCTTCTTTCAGGGAAAGTCCCAAAGTGGTACAGGTTATCACATGGTGAGAGACAGGGTGCATGGCTGGGTGTACGTGTCTCCTGCGTCATTCAACCACCCTGATGCACTTATCTAATCCGAATCACCTCCCAAAGGCCTCATCTCTGAACATCACAGACTTTTCTACTTCCTTAATACCTCACAATGGGGATTCTGTCTCAACACATGAACTCTTGGGGGACATAATCAAGCCATGCCAGTACTGTAGTCAAGCTTCACTTAACCATGGGACACACTGAGAAATATATACTTAGGTGATTTTGTCACTATGAAAACCTCATTCGGTACACTTACACAGACCTACATGGTGTAGCCTACTGTCTCGAGGTCATATTGCATAGCCTATAGCACCTAGGCTATAAACCAGGACAGCATGTGACTGTACCAAATGCCATTAGATGATTAAAAAATAATGGTAAACATTTATCTGTCCAAATATAGAAATTACAGAGTAAAAATATTAGGGGATGGGAAATTTTCAGCTTCGTTATGATCTTATGGAACCACCCGTCCATCATTGACCAAAGCATCTTATGTGGTGCATGACTGTACTTAAAATTCATCTCATATATTAAGCTTCATAAGACTATAATAGCAATAAATAACCTTTATTGAGCATAACCCTACCTAGAAGGGAAGCAGACCTTCATTAGACAGACGAGCAAAGGGAGACTCAGTCACTTAATGAAGGTCATGTAAATACTGGAGCTGGGATTCAAACTCTGGGATAGGGGCAGATTCCACAGTGCATGTTCTAAGGGATGTTGGAGATTAGCTGCTCTACCGCTTTGCCTTCTGGAACAGAAAGTGATGCTCAGAGAGGCTAACGTACTGCTCAACATGATACAGCTGGCCAGAGGCAGAAGAAGATTCCAGATGCATGATCTTGTTACAAATTGCTTTAGCCTTTTTTTAGATTCATAATACAGATAAAAAAGAAATTCCCTGAAGCCAGAATCTCATGCCCATAGTCCACAGTTATTTAACTTGAGCCTTAAACTGTCACCACCAGTGACATTATGTATTGTTTTCTTAAGGATTTCTAAGAAAGACGTTCTCAGGGAGTTCTGTGGCCAACAGAATATCATGATTTTTTTTTTCTCCACTACCTCCATCTTCCCAAGAGAAAGGGAATCACTGGGTAAAGTTTATTTCCTACAATAGCAGTCATTGTCATTTCATTCCTTTCAGAAGGAATTGACTCAGGGTGACATTCCCAGACCCAAACTTTTGTTCCCATTACATTTCTCATTGTGTCCTTTTATGCAGGGACTTCTTTTTTGTTTGGACAGTACTTGAATCTCCAGGGTCTGGGCACTTAGTCCCTAAATCATAAACTCCTAGAACTAGAAAAGCCCTGTTACAGGCTATCTGGAATTTGGACCAAGCCACCATCCTTTTTTTTCTAAGACAGAGCTGGAAGGAGGGTGTTGACAGTGTTGGTTAGGGATGGAGCAGACTAGGTGGAGAGAACGTATAATATTTTTTTTCAGGACTGAGGACCGAACTTGGGGCCCTGCGCGTGCTAGGCAAGCGCTCTGCAATTAAGCTAAATCCCCAACCCCAAGAACATATAATATTCTTAAAGCATATATTCAGCATTATAGATGCTTCTATTCATACTATCAACTATACTTTTAAATTTCAAATCCCATTAAATGTGGGAATGAGGTTTGTTTATTTTCAAGAAAAATAAAAAAGAAGGCATGGGTTAAAAATGATGAACAAACTTTAGGACAAGTTTCCATAGTCTATAGATCCAGATAGAGACAGTAGAACCAGCTGTACTAGTGGTACCTCTATGCCATGCCTTGGTAATCACTCTATGTGCATTGAACTGTTCAAAATGAGGCCTCTGTTTCTTAATGGCCTTAATGGCTTCTAAAAAGTGATTTTAAAATGTGATGGTATTGGAAACAAGGAAAACTTTCCTACCTATTCTAAAAGTTAGTGTTCCAGACGTTTAGTTTTCTAGAACTACTACCTCCATTATTTATTCACTGCTTGACTCTGGGTCACTTTGATAAACACATTCTCCCAATTCTCTCTTTTAATTCTATAACTTTTCCTCATATTAGGTGGGAGGTATTAGCATCATTTTACAGAGACTGAGGAATAAAATAGGAAGCTTTTGCTGCGGAGAGCTACAGATGCTCGGACTTCTGTATGAAATGACAATTTGAAAAAACAAATTGGATGCAGGGGTGGCTGGGGAGGGTGCTCGCAAGGCAACTCTGATCCCTTAATCCTTACCACAATATCTATGGAGTTGAATAAGAGCGTTTCTAATCAACTTAATTTAATCAACCTAATCTTTAGTGAGAAAGCTTCTGAGAAACACTCCCCAAAACAGGTATGGGCCATAAAACTTGTTTTTGTGAAACTAAAGGTTAATAGGAATGAATAACAAAGCAGCTGTTATGGGGGTGGACAGGGACTGATCTGTAGACATCCGGGGGTGCATCTGAATGACTTGGAAGCATGACTGCTTGCAGGCACATCTCCTCCTGGTGACCCATGATGTGTTCCACCAGGCTGCCATCAGACTACCTTGGTGCCTTCAGGTCACGTCTGTGACAGGCTTTCTTATAGTCGTAAAAGATTTGCCTGGGGTCAAACATACAGAATGGCTGGACCTGCGGTTGGAATTTAAAGCTCCCAGTCAGCACCCTCATCTGAGGCTGTGGTTCAGTGTCCTATATAAACAGTGCCTTCCAGTACTGCAAAGTTTTGTCACATCCCATGAATGCAACGGTGAGTCATGCAGACTGACAGCCATGAAGGGGCATGAAGGAATGAATGGGGGAGAAAATGGGATACACATGTCGCTGCAACAACCCCTGAATGTGGCTAAAATATCTGGATGCTTCTAGTCTGACATAAGGGCCAACTACAAACTTAAGATATGGGGCTATCTCTTAGTACTGCCACAGGGACAAAGAGTAAATGTGAAAATCAAATAAATGAATGTAGGAGTTTGTTAATAATACTCATATAATTCCCCAGAAAAGGATGGCAAAACTACATGCCAAAGTGAGATATTTGGTTTTGTGTGGATTTATATTAGCAGAACATCCGCCTGTCTCATTGGCAAAGATAAGAAAAGTCACTTGTAGTTCAACACGTAGTGACAGTATCTAAGTCAGAACATTAACTAAGCTCTTGTGTCTGGCTTGAGACTCTGCTTGAATACCATTATACTTTAAAACAGTGTGAAGGAAACATTTTTGTAACTGTTAGGAGATGTTAATAAAATCATACTGTAAGATGGAAGGAAAAAAACGTTGCTTTTTAAAAAATTGTTTAGCATGCATAAAGCCCTGGTTCAAATCCCAATACCGCAACTAAATTATAAATTAAAAAATTTAAAAGGCAGTTTTCATCCCCCACCTTCTGTGGATTTAGCCCGCTTATCTCATCCATTGGTTGGTGACCAAGCTCTTGAGCGCCCCAGAAGGGAAGCCCGCCTTGTGTTTATATGACAGCAGAGAGCATTAGTTTCAACTTTCCTGCAGAAGTAGGTTTCAGAGGAAGGGATTTGACAAAGTTGTTAAACCCAGTGGAGGCAGAAGAGGAAAGCTGGCTGATTATGCATCTGAGCACTGTCATCTTGAAATTCGTTTTGGCCCCCTGAATATAAATACACTTTAGTATTTTTGTTAGGAGTGCCAGAAAATCAGCAAGTGCTCACTTTCTTTGGCCAACAAAAGCATGACTCTCTGTGCAAAAATCTTCTGCACATTTATAAACAAGAACGTTTAGAAAATCCCCTCTTGCTGAGAGATATGACAACAGATATATTTAACTGGGCTGTAAAATAAAGCAGATACTACAAAACCACTGGGTTCATCAAGTGCAGGAAAAGCTTTTATGTCTCTCTTCTGCCACAAACTTACACTATGTCTTCCTATCCCCTCACATACCTTCCCTGTCCTGTGTTAGTCTGATGAGCCACCTTCGGGGTCTGCACCCTTAAACAAGCATTCCCTGATGCTTCACCTACATTTCCTCACCACTGCCCCCTAGTTTTCCATCCCTGCAGGGACCTGTGATGAAGATGATGATTTGGATCTTTGGTCCAAATCTCAGACAGAAACTTCTCTCCCTCAGAATCTTACAGTTGAAACAATACTTCTGTATGACCATGATCAGACCTGGGTCAGCTTTGTCCTTAAAGGGCCAGATGACAAATATTTGAGGCTTTGCAAACCACCTGATCTTTGTTGCATTGACTCGACAATGCCACTGTAGCACCAAGCAGCCACAGACAGCAGGTAAGCAAAGGAGCATGACTGTTTTCCAATGAGATTTTGTTTACAGATGTGGAAATTTGTTTCCTATTATATTTACCTCCAACAAAATGGTCTCCTTTTGGTTTTAAAAAATCATTTAAGGGGCTGGAGCGGTATCTCAGCGGTTATGGTGCTTACCTCACATGCGCGAGAATGTGGGTTTGAACCCCAGCACTATATATATATAAAACAAAGTGTTAGAGCAATGAAAACCACATGAAAGACTAAATAAAACTGATTCTCTCTCTGTCCCTCTCTCAAAAAAATTTTTTAAAATACAAAAACCATTCTTAGACAACAGAATGTGCAAAAACAGGTAATGGGATGGATTTGATTTGATCTAGGTCAAACTCTCAATCCAGTTTCTTCCCAGCTTTGCAGCTGGCCAGGTAGGCTCTGTGCAAACTGTCTCCCATTATTAGAAGCTTGTAACCTCTGTTCTAAGATGATCTCATATACAATGCCTGGATCTAATTTTTTTTTTTTTTTTGGTCTGCAACTGTCACAAAGAATAACTCAATTTTACCTCCATGGAAACCCTTCAATTATTGAAATGTACCCATCCTGACCACCTTAGAGGTCTCCCATCTTTAAATGTTGTTGCATACCATCACTGTGTGTGTGTGTGTGTGTGTGTGTGTCTGCTTGCACAGTGTGCCTTCTGCTCTAGTCTGTAGAAATCTTTTTAAAAATACTGACTCAGGATACAACACTTCAGGTGTGCCCAGTTTGGGGAAAGGAGAGCAATGCTTTGCCATTCTGAACTATATTGAGACAGGGGGAAAGTTAGGCAGTCAGAGTGGTTAGAATGTTCGAGTCAATCAAAGGGGAAACCAGTTATTTTTCTTTCAAGATCAATTTGATATCCCCAGTGCTAGTGAGAAGGGTCTGACAAGGTGGGTCCAGATGCAGACACTCCCTTCTGCTAAGCCAGGCACCACATTCTTTTTATTGAGGCACAAACCAAAGGCTGGACCCAACCAGAATTTTCTATGCCAAAGTCCTAGGTTTGGGGGAAGGGAGAGGATGACCAATTGAAGGGTGAACTTACAAAAAGGACAAACTTAACTGCCTCTTCAGCTCAGCCCCCTTTTTCCACTTTGGGGGAAGTCGGCTCTTTTCCCTATGCTTTCTGTAATTTCTTAAAGTCTACTATGCTTGTCTTGGTGTCCCTTGGTTTCATTCTTTATCTCCAGGGGACATGAATCCGACTTCCACCAAACCGGCATCAATATCAGCATACTTCTCAACCTCCGTGGCTCAGGGAAATGTGATACTCATCTTGAAAGTTTCATCACCCACACAACCTGATTCTCCTGTGATGCCCACATTCTCCTTGTCCCAGATCCTTCTATTATCCACCATGGCAGAGGGTGTTGCAAAGCTCGATCCCTGAAGCCTGGGATTTCTCTCACACTTGATGTCTTAGAAAATGGATTAGTTCTCCTAGCTTGCTCATTCCTTCTTCAGGACTTATTCCACAATTATCTCCGCAGCCTCAGTCTGGTACATGAGCTATGGGCTACTATCTCCACTGCCTAGAGGACTCCCTCTAAAACCTGCATGTCTGAAACTGGATATTTCCTCACAAGATGATAATGATGATGGTAGCAATAGCAGAAATAGCGACTCACACTTGTTGAATGCCTACTATGTGCCAGGCACTATCCTAAGCTACAGATTCGTTCTTACTAAACCTTTACAGCTGCCCCCTTTCACAGCTGGGGGATGGGCTTAGAGAAGTAGTTTGGCTAGATCTACCACGAATAAGTAAAGGGGTCAGGATTTGAATCCTTGTAAGTCTGGAACAAAGCATGTGTTCTCAACTACTTTAGATAGTCCTTGTGACTGTCCAAATGCTGTCACAAGCAGCCCATTTATTATCAACACCCACTGAAGTCAGTCTTGACCCTTCCCTCTTCCTCAGCACCCCTACCTGGTCAGTCACTGGGAGTCTTTCTTCTAAACATCTCAGAGCCACTGTTCCTTTTCATTCTCACCATCATGCTAAGGCAGGCTGCTGGTCGTCTCCTGTGGTGTACTGCAACTCTCTCCCAATGGGTCTTCCAGCACCCAGGTGCTCCCTTCACTCCATCATGCACCAGCCTGCCCAGAACATCTTCCAGCAAGCTGGATGTCCCACTTGAAATATGTTCCCCACCATGTCCCTCTGTGCCAATTGTTCATTTGACCATCTTGGTACCATCCCACCCTAACTGACCTGGAGCCCTCATCCTGGGGAAGAGGAGGGGAACATGTCAACTGCCATGTAAAAAATATTTCACATGTGTATCTTTTGTTCTTTTTAATTTTTTTGTCTTTGATAGTTTCAAAAGAAGTACGTTCTGCAAAAATAGAGAAAGATCAGAAAAATAAAGTTCTAAAGTTAAATACATTTGTGAAGTGCTGGTGCTTTCAAAGTGTCTTTCTCGCTGGACAACTTTGATATGATTTAGGGTACTTGGAGGGAAGAGAGGCATGGCTCTAAAGGAACAGAGGCATCATGGTGGCTGCGGGTACCTAGGGAAGGTGACAGGTGTGGCTGGAGATGTCAATAAACTTTGTGGCTGCATTTAGTCCAGGGCTAATCCTGCATGTCTTCTACCCTAATGATGTACAAACAATTTCAGTGCAACTCTTAAAGCATGAGGTGTGAGGAGAACTTGTGCTTGAGTGAGACTCATGGAATCCTAACCTTGGGATTGAGATCCCACCTGGTAACTGTTTGTGGTCAGACCCATGCTGCCTGCACAGGAGGGACCTAGACCTCATGGCTCAAGGCATCTGTCTGCTCTGGCCTACAACGGAATGCTCACCCCGTTCCCTGCTCCTTTTCTGGCTCTTGAGGGACTTGTGGGCAAGGAGAGTCTTGAAGGCCCAGAATTCCTCCTCCCCTACCACAGGATTTTTCCAAAATCTGTTCTTTAGTGAGTACCTCACCCTAGGCCCTCAGAACCCAGGATTTGTGTGTGTGTGTGCGTGTGTGTGTAATGCTGAGTTCTGGCAAAGTCATGGTGTACATTAACATAATAAATAATGCACAAAGTCCCTAATAAAAAAAATATCCTACTTAACATTGTTTGCCAGGCATGAGGCTTGTGTGATAGACTAGGGGCACTGCCTGCCCCCACCCCGAACTCTCATCTGCATCATTCTGCACTCACTAGGGGATGCTCTCCTGGTCTCACTTGTTATTTCTAAAATCACTCAAAGAAACCAACATACCCAACATGCTATGCCCCCATTTTTTAAAAATTGGTGGCATTCTATGACCAGCATTTCTTTTGCAACTGGATGCAGTATTATAGGTATAGCAAGGTAACAAAGAATTTGGGTTTCCAGGTAAACAAAAGCCCGAGTTCATCTCAGCTTAGCTACTTTCTGGCTATGTAATACTGGGCAAATTATGTAGCCTTTCTGAATTTATGTTTTCTTATTTACAAAATAAAGCAACGGGTCCCACCTTTCAGGGCTGTGTGAAAGCAAAATGTGGTGAGGATCATAAAGGGGCTGTCACAGTGCCCGGAGCAAGGCACAGACTCAACTGCACCTTCATCACTTCTCCATCAACACCTATAAATATACAGAAGAAAAATTACACATCCTCAAGTAGTTGTCAAAGAACCAGGTTTTCCTTTCCCTTTGATAACTTCACCTGCATATTTATCAAGTGTATTGGTTTTAGGAAGGTGTTTCATGAGTATCTCAAGTTATAGTCAGAGACAAAATGGAGAGGCATGTGTTGGGTGATTGCAGAATTAAGGAGAGTCACCTAGAGATTTAAAAATACTTTGCAAAGAGGGAATTGAGGGTTCGAGGCCAGCGTGGCAAGCAGTCCCTAGTGATGGCCACAGGCTTTCTATTAATTCCCATTTAATTTGACATTTTTACCAACAATTCGAATAAATATACATGGGACATATTTATCAAACCTGAATATGAAAAAAGCTCGGAGTGGTAGCTTATTCAACAAATAACACATAACAAAATTATTTTGATAGGCTTTGATGTCCCAAAATTAAAATTTAGCACTTAAATTTATTTATAAGGAAGAAAATTTCAGTTTTGCTTAAGAAAGAATTTTAAAAGCCTCATAACACTGAGCTCTTGAAATAGAATAAAGTCTGAAAGTTTTCAGCAAAATTCAGTAAGCAGCAGCAAGGGAGGCGGGATTCCTACCTTTGGTGAGTGACGTGAGAACGGGGACCTATCTCCCACACCTCCACGATGTCTCTGCAGTTTATGACTGTGCCTGGGAAACCCTGCCTGTCCTCCAAAGCCCGGGAACCTTTGGACATCCTCAGGGGCTGTGCCTGTGTGATTTCTCTGTTCACCTCTCATGCTTTGAGCTGTCTTTGTTTATCATTCAGCACGAATCACACTTTACCATTGAGAACCTATCCTGTACTTAGTGATTTTATGTACATTACCTTTTTTTAAGTTAAAAAAATCTTAATTTATTTTTTCATACTATTTTATTTTATATGTCAAATAATTTTTTTTAATTTTTATTTTTGAAGAACCATACAAATTTTTAACAAAATAATATAAATGTGTATAGTTTCTGGATATTAGATTTACCCCCAGGAGTGCCCCCCCCAATTTCCCACCCATATCCCTCCCTTCCCTTACCCACAATATCTCTAAAAAAGTATTCGGCTGTATAACATTACATCTTATCTGGATTTAACACATGATAATAAACCACCTTTCTGAATGGCCAGGGTCTAATTCCAACCTCCACAAATGAGTGGAGACATTCAACCCTTAGTTCTCTGGGTTAAGCTGATTTTACTCAGCATAATTTCTTCCATAGCCATCCATTTACCTTCAAAGGCTGCAATATCATTGTTTCTAATTGCTGTGTAAAATTCCATGGTATATATGTACCACAGTTTTTGGATCCATTCATCCAGTGAGGGACATCTGGGTTGTTTCCATAGTCTAGCAATAGTAAATTGAGCTG